>JAADVT010000713.1:0-16983 GCA_023335895.1 Pythium rishiriense
CGAATCCAGGGTAAATGAACCACCGCACCGGCAAACGGACGTCGACCCACACTCGTGCGATGTGCTGGAGAATATGGGGACGTTGGGGTGGAATTGACGTGGGGAACGAGAGTACTCTGGGGAACCAAGTAGAACTGAGCACACCGTGGAAACGATCCTGTCAAGGAAGTGTACTTTGGTGACATAGTAGAGTGCATCCGTCAATGAATGCTGGAGGGAAATCAGACAGTTAGTTGCCTCGCCATCACGAGGAGGGGGAGCTGGACACGTTGTCAGATGATCACGTGGTGTTGGACTACATGTACTGTACCGAACGACGATGGGTGACTAAAAGAGAACAAGTCAGAGAAGTCGATCATGGATTCCAAGGGGGAAATAGCGACAGGGGAACATCTATCCGTGAAACCTCAGTCTCCGATAGCACTTTTCGCTGAGGATTCCTAGATAGCGGCTTTCGATGTGAGGCGCAACGCGTAGCAGGGGAAAGGATCATAATCTCACCTGGATGATGATCACGACGGACAATGACGCAACTGCAGCTTCCACTAACCGCTGCTTTGCTGCGTTGCACTTGAGATATCGTCTTCTATTACCGGTCCGTGAAGGATTGTACATGTGGGAGAAATACGGGCGCCCCTCATGAGCCGTTCGACATCGTCAATCGTGATCCCGGTACTGAGTAGAGCCTCCACGAACCCGAAGTGGACTCGTTGGAACACGATCTGTTTGGTATCCGAGAACCGAAGAAGCGTCGTGCCCAAGTACGTTAGTTCGCGGCCAATGAGCTGTTGCACTAATGCCTCGTCAGCTAGCGCGTGAGGAAACATGGTCTCCAGCGTCTTTCGTGTGACGCGCACTCGGGTCTCGAGCCGAGCAAACACGATGGGGTCTTCCTCGGGCCCGTATACCTCGATGCCGCGGATGGTACTCTCGTACACCGCGTGGGCGTGGGTATACTTTACCCACTGGTCGACCATCCCGGCGGGCCCGACCACGTCGCCCACTTCGGCGTCGGGGTGCGTCACGCGAGACAAGAACTCGACCGGGTCGTCCTCGAGCGTATGATGCGTCGACCGGGTCATCTCCCGCGAGCTTTCGCCGCGGACGCCGTGCCGTACGATCCGATAGTACTCCTCGGTCAGACGTGCGAGCGAGCCGAACTTGGAGTGGCGCGAGCGAAGGACCTTGGCCTGCCACACGCCACGTAGGAACGAGCGGTCGGCGATCTCGCGCTCGAGCGTGGCGACGGCGAGCTCGAGCTGCTCTTCGCGCGCACGCTCGCGCTCGCGGAACGCGCGGCCGCGCTCACTGCTGCTCTTGGGCTTTCGCTTCTGTGGGCGCGGCGGCTGGTCCGCCATGGAAAGCGATCCTTGTTTTTTTATTTATTTATTGATTTGGTGGGCGCGGATAACGACCGACCCAAACGGTCAATCAATTCATGCGATCCCTTTGTTAACTGTTACGACCGTGGCGGCTCATGACATCCGTCCTTTTGTGGATATCAAGTAGTACATTTGCAGTCCACCAAAAGAAGGGGTGAAAGCGGTTATGTGGAGTTTATGTGCAAGTTTGATGCTGCGCCCGGAATTTCGATTTCGGATTTCACGAATTTTGAAGGAGGGCCCCCCCACCCGCCCGCCTCGTTTCGCTTGAGGCTTGGCCGTGAGACAAAGGAGACTCGTCCTTTCGTGCCCACCCTCACCCCCACCCCCGGGAGTACCAGCGAAACAACTGCAATGATATTCATCTCTGGCCTGGAAGGGGAGAGTTCCACGCTGGATGGCTACATGCACTTTGAACTGGTTGAAGTGGCGCCCAACTTTGAATCCGCCAGTCGCCTCAAGTCCAGCAAATGCGCGGCAAAACAAGCGACCCCACGTGATAGAAAAGGATCGCGGCAAACAGTTTAACTGTAGAACACGTTGGATTGAGTACCGATGGGATAGCCGGCAGGGCCGCAAATCTAACCTAATACGGTCGTGAGTCCGACACCTCACATGTCGCGAGGTCCGTCGTCGCTTCCGATGGCTTGGAGCATAGCAACCACTGATGGAACAGCCCTGCGCCCTTCGAAATCTGTCCATCCTGTGGCCACTTCCTGTTCGAGTGGGTCCTCTGCGTACGTGGAAATATCAACGGTTGCGACCCAGTTTCTCATGGCCGCAACGACCTGCCGCATAACAAGACGGCCTCATTGTCCAACGTCTTCTCGATTCGGCTCCTCATGCCGTTTCTTGCCTGGACTCCTTGTCGGACCTGAAGTCTCTTCGGTACTGAAGTCTTCTCCACATCCACGTAATGCCATCCGTCCTTTTGACATCAACCCCGATCCAGAAAAGGAGTCTGCCCAGGCGGGGTGTTTCCCATCAACCCAGTTTTTCAAATCAAGGTACTTAACGTATCATAAATAGGTAGTTCCTCCATATCTGTATTTTTCGAACCTGCCGTCATTATTTTCTCTACATTTCAGAAATCTATACGTATCCTTTTTCCGTTGGATCTCTCTCCCTCGTATTTTTCGTTTTTTTTTTTCTTTTCCCTTTTTCTCTCCCTTGTTTTCAAACGGCAACCTTGGGGCGCGCCAATTCCCCCGTCGCCATCGCGCCAAAAAAACCCACCGTCCAAAGGGGGGGAAACCAGCGACGCGCGATGGCCTCTGAAGACCACGCGGGTGACGCGCCGGCGTCGGCGCCGCGCACGCGGCTCATGATCACCAAGATGCGGCTCGAGAACTTTAAATCGTACGCCGGGCGCGTCGAGATCGGGCCGTTCCACAAGTGCTTTAGCGCGGTCGTCGGGCCCAACGGCAGCGGCAAGTCGAACGTCATCGACGCGCTGTTGTTTGTGTTCGGCAAGCGCGCGTCGCGGCTGCGCCTCAAGAAGATCTCGGAGCTCGTCCACCGCTCGGCGGCGTTCCCGGACCTGGACACGGCCAGCGTGTCGGTGTTTTTCCACGAGATATACGACGACGACGACGACGACGGCGACGACCGCGCGACGCGCGACGACGAAACGTACCGCGTCGTGCCCAACTCGGAGCTGTGCGTCACGCGCTCGGCGACCAAGAGCAACGTCTCCAAGTACTTTATCAACGACACGACCAGCAGCTTCACGGAAGTGACCAACTTGCTGCGCGGCAAGGGCATCGACCTCGACAACAACCGGTTCTTGATCCTCCAGGGCGAGGTCGAGCAGATCGCCATGATGAAGAGCAAGGGCGACGAAAAGGGCGGCGAAGACGGCCTGCTCGAGTACCTCGAGGACATTATCGGCTCGAACGTGTACGTTGAACCGACGGAAAAAGTGTGGCAAGAAGTCGAGGAATGCAACGACGTACGCAACGAAAAGGTCAACCGCGTCAAGCTCGTCGAAAAGGAAAAGTCCCACTTGGAAGGGCCGCGCGCCGAGGCGCTCGAGTACTTGCGCAAGGAAAAAGAAGTATACCTCAAGACAAATATCCTGTACCAGCTGTGGATCCAAGAGGCTTCCAAGAACCGCGAGCTGTGCGAGCAGCGCAAAGAGGAACTACAGAAGCAGTACGACGAAGAGCGCAAGAAGATGGAGGCGAACCGCGCCCAGCTCCAAGAAGTGGAGGATATCTACAAACAAGTCAAAGAAGCCCATGATGAGTGCACAAAGGAGCTTGACGCAGTCAACAAGGTGTACGCTGATTTCGAAAAGCAGGATGTGAAGCTTCGTGAAGAGCTCAAGTACGCGAAGGAGAAAGTGAAAGAGTTGGAAGAGACGAAGAAGAAGGAGCTCAAGAAGCAGAAGGACATTCAGAAGAAGCAGAAGGAAAATGAAGTCGTCGTGCCCCAACTGGAGAAGGAGATTGAAAGACTCCAGGAAAAGTTCAAGAAGCAGGAGCAAGTACTGGAAACCATCTTGCAGGAGCACAAGGCGGAGACCCAGCAGCTTCGTACCCAAATGGAAGCTATTCAACAAGAGATGGAACCATTTCAGACTCAGCTCAACTCGCTCCGATCAGAGATTGACACTACAGACACAGAGATCCAGCTCATCGAAGAACCTGTGACGAGTGCGAAGAAGGCGATGGAGTCTAACTCCATTGGTATTCGTGACGCTGAGGAAGCCATCGAACAGCTCGGTGCGCAGCAAATCCAGCACACTGAAGAAGTGGGAACAATGAAATCTCGTCTTGCAGAGGCTACTCAAGAACTTGAACGTGTGCGAGTCACTGACACTGAAGTTTCCAACAAATATCGCGAGGCAAGAGCTAAGGCTGATGAAGCTTCATCGTCAGTTCAATCACAAGCGACTCGGGGGAGAATGCTGAAGAGCCTGCTTGATGCGAGCCGTCCTGGCCAGCCTCTTGCGGACGCAGGTCTGTTCGGCCGTCTCGGTGACCTTGGTGCGATTGATGGCAAATACGATGTCGCAATCTCGACTGCATGTGGTGCACTTGACCACCTTGTTGTCGAATCGACGAGCGGTGCACAGGCATGCGTCCAATTCTTGCGCAAGCACAACCTGGGCCGGACGACCTTCTTGATCTTGGAGCAGCTAGGCTACCTCACATCCAAGTTCAGCCAACCATTCCGCGCAGTCAAGTCGTGCCCGCGTCTCTTTGACTTGGTGAACGTCAAAGATAAGCGCTTTCTCCCTGCGTTTTACTTCGCGCTTCGAGACACGCTCGTTGCGAGAGATCTCGACGAGGCCACATCCATTGCGTACCAAGGAAACCAGTGCAAGTACCGCGTCGTCACCTTGGACGGCCAGCTTGTTGAATTGTCTGGTGCGATGTCCGGTGGTGGAAACCGTGTCCGCAAGGGAGGTATGTCGACATCGTTGGTGGACACAGTCAGCGAAGCTGAAATCCAGGCACTTCAGAATGAAGCGAAGAAGGTGAAGGACCAACTTGACAAAGTCCGGGACCACAAGATTGCGTTGGAACGGGAGGTATCTGGGTTGACACGTAAAATTGAGCAATATGAGCGCGACCTCCCGAAGATCGAGCTGAACCTGAATGCAGCGAAGACAAAGCTGAAGGATCTAACCCAAAACCGCAAGGAACTTGAGAAAAAGGGCAAAATCTCAGATGCTGACAAGAAGAAAATTGCGAAACTTCGTAAAGAGAAATCCAGCAAGGAAGCTGAGTACTCTAAGGTCAAGCAAACGGTTGATGAGATGGACGCGAGCTTAGCGGAACTGAAGAAGAACATTCTGGACGTGGGTGGTGCTAAGCTACGAAAGGAACAGGAAGTTTCTGCCACGATCACCAAGTTCATTGAGGACAAGACAAAGCAGATGACGAAGATTCGCGTTGAGTTCAAGAGCAGCCAGAAAAACAGTGAGAAAAATGCGAAGGCTCTTGAGAGCATTGACAAGGAGATTGAGTCAACAGGCGAGCAGATTGAATCTATTCGCGAACAGTGCAAGGAAATGGAAGACAAAGCCATTGAAGTTCTTCAAAAGCGTGAGGCCATTGAAGAAGAGGTCAATGAAAAGGAAGCCGCCCTTCGCAAGGAGGAGAAGAAGTACAATAAGCTCAAAAAGCAGTTCGAGGAAATGCGCAGTGGCGAAGTGGACTTGCAGAACAACCTCGAGGATTGTGCCAAGATGCTGGAGGAGAATGCGAAGAAGGAATCGTACTGGTCTTCGAAGTTGAAGTCGCTCCACACCACATACACGCTTGAGCAAGAACAGAATGCTGGAGTCTTCGACGACGAGCCGCAGATCCGAACACCTCAGCCCAAGAAGGTGTCGGAGAAGAAGAAGAAGAAGAAGAAGACCAAGAAGCAACGTAAGCCGAAGGCGTCTGATGACGAGGATGGTGATGTGGACATGAGTGAAGGCGAGGAAGCTGACGACGTCGATGAGGAGGATGGCGAAGAAAACGAAGGTGAATCGTCTGGTGACGAAGAGATGGATGAACAAGAATCTATTGACGACACCAAGCAGCTTCCAATGCTGGACGCAAAACAACTCGCGAAATACAACAAGGAGGAGATGAAGTACGAGATCTCCGTTTTGGAGCAGCAGCGTGATGAACTGAAAGCGAACGTGAACATGGGGGCGCTGCTGGAGTACAAGCAGAAGGAAAAAGAGTATCAATCACGCATGCAAGAACTCGACGATGCAACCAACCTCCGCGACAGCAAACGTAACGAGTACGACGAGCTTCGTCGGAAGCGCTTGGAAGAGTTTATGGCTGGCTTCCGAGTGATCACTCTGAAGCTGAAGGAGATGTACCAGATGATCACTCTTGGCGGTGATGCTGAACTCGAACTCGTGGATTCGCTCGACCCTTTCTCAGAGGGCGTTGTCTTCAGTGTGCGTCCCTCAAAGAAGAGCTGGAAGAACATTTCCAACTTGTCGGGTGGTGAAAAAACTCTGGCATCGCTTGCGCTCGTGTTCGCACTGCATCACTACAAGCCTACGCCACTCTACGTCATGGACGAAATTGATGCTGCCCTTGACTTCAAGAACGTCTCCATCGTCGGCAACTATATCAAACAGCGGACGCGAAACGCGCAGTTCGTCATCATCTCGCTCCGCAACAACATGTTTGAACTCGCGGATCGTCTCGTCGGCATCTACAAGACCAACGATGCCACCAAGAGCGTGACGATCAACCCGAAGCTGTACCAAAACATCCAGGCCACCGCGGCATCGCAGGCACAATCGCAAGTCACTGAAAACGATGAGACTGCTGACTCGCGCAAGCCCAAGCGATCCAGACGAAGCGAGCAGAAATCCGAAGAAGATAGCGTTGAGGAAGACGTCGATGCTGAACCTCTCCGCGACCGTACCAACCGTAGGTGATCGACCGTGCACGGAAGACGAACATGGCATTTGGAGTCTGACGGCTCCCTTAGTGAGAGTAAGCTTTCTTTTTTGATATTTTGTTTCTGCTCGCGCTGTGTAATAGCATAATTGGTGTGTGGCTCCATCCTTTCATCTGTGTGGTCGAGCGAGCGTAGAAAAAAAGGCTCTACAACAAAAGGGAATGGACGATCCGACGGAGAGCGACCAAATCGCTCAACATGGACAAAATGTGCCTAAGAGGTGATCAGCCTATGGCTTGGCGAAATGGATCTGAAGCGATAACGCGAGATCTCCGACAAACACAGCGTCCGTGATGGTCAGCGACTCGCCGTCGGCGATCAGTTCGCGGAGCGGCTTGTCGAGGTTCTTGCTCGTGGCCTCGCGGAGCGCCGGCGGGCCTTGCATAAACAGGTTGACGTTGCTCGAGCTGATCGAGGGCTTGAGCAGGCGGAACTTGTCGCCGCAGAGCTCGTCGTCGATGAGCTGGCGCAGCGTCACGGCGTCGGCGTCGAGCGTCAGCGCCTTGCTCTGGGACGAGCACACGACACACTCGGGCTTCTTCTCGTACTCAAACGTGTGCGAGTAGCAGCCCGTGGCGCCCATGTGCATGTGGTAGTTGTTCATGAGCTGGCTGCAGTACGTCAGCGCCTTGACGGCCTCGTTCACGCACATGGCCGAGACGATCGCGTTGGTCGAGGCCACGGCCGGGATGATGTTCTTGACCACGCCGAGCGTGAGACTGTAGGTCACGCCGGCGATCCCAAACTGGTCGGCGCGGTCGCGCGCGGCCTGGAAGACCCACTGCATGTGCTCGGGCGAGTCCTTGTCGAGCTTCTTGTCCGGGAACTCGCGCGGCCAGAGCACGATGAACGCGTAGGCGACGCAGTGCGCCGGCTGCCGTGGCGTCTCGGCGATCGTGCACATGGGGAAGGATTTCTGTGGCGGGAACGTCTCGAGCGAGCACTCAAAGCAGCTCGTGACGCGCGGGATGATCACGCGGGCCTGGCCGCGGAGCCCCTCGGTGCCGCCGTCGATGAGCGGGATGATCGTCGACGGGTCCACGTTGCCGTCGTCGTCGACGTCGGCGAGCGACACGACCAACGAGTTGACGTACCGGCGCGCCTCAATGTTGTCGAGCCCCGAGAGGATCACGTGGAACTGGCGGTAAAAGTCCACGTCCATGTCCTGGACTTTTTTGAAATGGGGCACAATCTCGAGCGCCTCGGCGTCGTCGGGCCCGCGCATCCGCGTGCGCACAAACTCGGCCGCGACCTCGGCCTTGGGGCGGCCAATGTCCTTTTCACGAAACAAAAACTGGCGGTTGAGGTTCGACACGTCGATCGTGTCCATGTCGATGATGTGGACCTTGGTGAAGCCCGAGAGCACGACGTTCTTGAGCAGCTCGCAGCCGAGCCCGCCGGCGCCAATGATGAGCACCTGGCACTCCGACTGGAGGAACGCGAGCGTGTCGTCGGCGGCCGTCGGGTCGAACTCGCCGAGCGCGATGGCCGACGTCTCGCTTGGGAACGCGGTCGCGTGTTGGAGCACGCGCAGCAGATCCCAGTGGCGGCGGTCGGCGCGCGCCGAGGTAATGGTGGCGGAGGAGGGCATGGCGGAGGAGGCGTGGTGGAGCTTGCTCTTCTTGGACGGCGGACGGACAGGGGAGGACGCGGCGGACGAGACCATCAGGGGGGACGAGCGTTCCCGTGCTGCGTGGACGAGTAGAGCGGCGGCGGAGCAGCGGAGCGGAGCAGGGAGAGAGAGAGAGGAGGAGGAGGAGGAGGGAGGGGACCGACAGGAGGAGCCCTTGGCGGATGAGATGGTGTTCTGGGTTGATTTCCCCACACGAAAGATGCTGATCCCAGGTGAGGGTGGGAAGGACTGGTATACAGAGCGAGTATACGTACTATACACAATCCGGATAGAACGAGGAAACGATGGGTCTGAACTAGACTACTTTAGGGCATTGATGGAAGCAAAAATGACGAACTTTCTGCCTCACCCACTTCAACACCGACCCACAGGCCATTTGAAGTGGTCGCCACTGTCAATTCACGCGAATTATAGTCTAGGCGCAGGAAAGTCTAAAAGGTTCTTGGGAACCGATGCTATGCCGGTGATAAGACCGTCCCCCCTCGTCTTACCGGCTGCCTCCTTGATCCAGCACCGGAGAAACTGCGATAGTTCGTGGAGGAGATCACACAATATGCTCTCGAATCATATCAGAACAAGCAGAAAGTGTTCGACAAAACTCCAATCCACGAAATGGGCCGAATTTTGAGAACCCGAACACTTCGGTCTCCGTTCCGCGAGCTCTCCTCCAAAATTCACCTCACCGTTTCTTGCATTTTTTTCGAACCCGTAGCTCGTCTTCTGTAAACTCCATGAAACCCCCTCACATTCCTTTCCGAATTCAGCACAATGAGCGCCTCGGTCGCGTCGTCCTCGGAGGCGTCGGCGTCGGGCGCAGCGTCCGCGCCGCGTGCGCCGCCGCCCAAGACGAGCAGCGAGCGCGGCCGTGCGTTCCGCGCGCGCCAGCGGCACCGCGAGGCCGCGCTCGAGCGCTGCGTGGCGCAGCTGCGCGACCAGATCGCGTCGCTGGAGCGGTCGCGGCAGCTGCGGCGCGAGGCGCTCGTGCAGCGCCGCGACGCGGCCGACGGCCCGCACGCGCGCACGATCCGCGAGTTCTTCACGGTGTGCCAGGACGGGCTCGCGCGCGCGGCGCGGACGGCCCACGAAGCGCACCAGATCCAGTTCAAGGAGAGCTACATGCGGTACGTGTACGACCCGGACGCGGTCGTGGGCGACGCGACGGGCGTCGACGCCGCGCTCCACCAGTGGCGGCTCTACACCGAGCTCCACGACCGGTTCCACGTCGCGATGGACCGCATCGACGTGGTCGGCGGCGACGAGAGCCCGATGTTCCACCTCCACGCGACGCTGACCGTGCGGATCTCGCGCGCGACCTTTGAGCACGTGTTCCCGCGCGCGCTCGCGCACGAGCGCATCGTGCAGAAGTTTCTCCACCGGCAGGTCTCGTACGACTGCGTCATCCATTTCCACTTCAACGACGACGGCCGCATCGACTTTTACAGCGTCAACGTCAACTTTATCGACGGCCTGCGGCGCGCCGGCGGAACGATCGAGGAAGTCGCGGCCATGCTCGACCACGCGCTCATCACGCCACAGTGCACGATCCGCGAGCCCAAGGCCAGTGGCGCGCCACACGACCTCGCACCATCCGCCGCCTAAGGAAATGGCGGCACGGAACCGGAAATTCATGAAGCGCAAGACTCCGCCGCCGTGGATACCGACGGTCGGCGCGGAGCCAATCGCCACTGAGCCCCACAGCGCTGTCATCATGACCCACACGGCATTTGCGTCCCGGAGGGGCTCTGTACTGGCCGGGGTCGTCTCCCCGTTCTCCGCTATCATGGCGACAAAGGACGGCAGACAGCATTGTCCAGTACCGTCCAAGACACAGCAAGAGTGTCAGGTCGTGACGGCGACGTTTGGACACGCCCAAGAACACACAAAAATGTTCCATGGAAAGAACACGATCTTCGGCCGTTGATCACGCCACATAGCGCAAGCAACTCCTCTATCTTTGCATAGCTTGACCAAATGCGGACTACTCTATGCATTGTTCATCCCTCAAACTTCACTTCTATACTCTATAGCTCTACCTAATACGATAGGTCTCCTGGAAACCGTGTTCTGGGTCGAAACCGTCCGCCAGACCACAACCACCATGATGCCCGTTTTCCCCTGACGAGCGTTCCTCACCGTTCGCTCTCTCTCTCTCCACGAGACTCTCTCATTCTCGCTTCCGCCTCGCGCCCCCCGCCTCACGGCTCCTCCTCCTTCTCGGCTCGTTCATGCGGTCGACCACCGTGGCGACCAAGCGGCCGGCGCCCACGTCCAGCAGCGTGCGCGGACGCAAGTACCGCGCGCGCGTCAACGCGCTCGTGGACGGGCTCGAGGGCGACGTGGCGTCGCTGCGGCGCGTCGTCGCGCAGCTCGAGGCGCGCCGCAGCCTCGCCGAGGCCCACTGCCTGCAGCACCGCCAGGACGCCCACGGCTCGCTCGCGCGGCTCGTGCACAAGTATTTCACGCTTTTCGAGGAAAACATGGCCGCGCTGCCGCCGCCGGCGACCACGGCGTTTCTCGTACACGACCCACAGGCCGCGCGCGAGCTCGAGATGCAGTACCGCATCCAGGCGCGGTTTCTCCAGCACATCATGGACCCCGCGGTCGTAGCCGGCGACCTCGTGGGCCCGCTCGCGATCTTGGACCAGTGGCGCCGGTACCAGTCGACCCACGCGACGTTCCGCGCGCGCATCGTGGGCATCGAGACGGCCGGCGACCAAGACGACCCCGTGGTCACGCTCCACGCGCAGGCCACGGGCAAGATCACCGGTGCGACGTTCTACACGTTGTTCCCGCGGGCCATGCGCGACCGCGACGACGCGCTCGTGCAGCGGCTGCTGAACAAACAGGTCGTGTACGCGATCACAAACCGGTACTACTTTGGCGAGGACGGCCGCATCCGCGAGGAGATCGTGTCCATCGACTTTGTCAAGGGCCTGATCGATGCTGGCGCGACGCTCGCAGACGTGACCCACCTCATGAAGGACGCCACGGTCTCTAGACACTGCACGCTCCACTGATAGGGTAATTCGTCAAAAAGTCTGAGGGAGCCCATCGAAGTGTCCGCAGAAGGAAACGAGACGTCTGGGACTACATCTCCGTGTACGCTATTGCATGAATAAAGTTCGGTCGGCGACTCATCCACGGGTACGATCACATAAACCACATTTCAATTCGCTCGATGCTCCTGGGATTTTTTCCTCGACTCTCTAACTCACATGCATTAATGGACGAAGGATACTGTACAATCATAGACAACCTGAACCTGTGTGGATTGATTATCTGGACGCGAACCGCGTCAAGCAAAGACTGCCCACCTCACTCACACTCCTTTGGACCGTCACTCCGAGCATGTATCCCCCCAAGTTTCATTCGATAGAGATCCAAAGCGCGGCGTGGGTTCAACACCCCGAGAATCCACTGATGGAAATCCTTTTCAACCCACGCCACGCTTTGGTGCACAGGAGTTTTTGTCCAATGGCATATTAGATTTTTCGAGATCTCTTTTTTCGTTGCACCCACAAAAATCCAATCGACAACAACTCGCGTTGATGGAGGGAGCGTCCGACACCGCCATTACCAATTTCACCTTCGAGTCCACAGACGCAGCCGTAGCACAACATGATCAGCACAAGAAATTGCCATCACCTCGTTGTCTGGCTCGGGCTTATCAGTGCCCTGCTGCCGTTTGCGCTACGATTGACTGAGAATCAGATGGTCTTGGGTTCGAGTCCCAATACACAAGATTCAAGTCTCGGCGGCTTGAGCCAGTATGCAGTAGCGAAGGCACCCATGGTGTTCGTCTGGATCATATGGACAACGCTTCTCGGGAAACGTGCTGTCCCCTTGCTTGTGATCGCGACCATCGCCGGGATCTCGGACAAGGTGTTGATGGGTTTCATAGCCCTCCCGCTCGTCGCGTTGGCCGGTGCGGTCGCTCCCATCGTCTTCATGGTGGCCGGTGTTGTCGTCTTAGTGGGCTTGGTCGCCGTGGGCATCGTCGCGCTCCCGCTGCTTGCCATGTACTTCTCCCCTCTTGTGACAACTGCCTGCCTCGGCGCGGTTCTCCTCTCCAATGTATCCGCAACCGAGTCACTTCTCAACGCGATCCCAACGGCGTATATGCAGCTTCAGCGAGCGACAACGAATCTCGTATTAGTAGTAGCTGCGAGAAAGACCACGATTGCGAGCGTAAGCAACGATGGTCTCTTTCGAGTATCCGATAAATAGAATATGTTTGCGTGGCTGAACCCATAGTCGGAATCCTCTGATGCACGATGTGAGATATATCATGTTGCAGACCCAACTCGTGCACCCATCCACTCGACTGGGCTCACACGTTTCCCCCGCCATTCGCACTTCACGACACCATTCGTTTTTTGAACGATTCGATTTCTAAACGTACCCTGCGACTTGCAGACGAATACTTCGCCCTTTTCATGAGCACAAGCACATCAGGAAGTTTCCCTGTGCTCATCGTATTATAGTCAGAGGCGAAGGTCACGGAGACGATGTTCGCTCGTCATGTGAATCTACTTTTGGCACATTTGCCTCATTCTTCATCAGCTTTGCCACCAGGAAAGACCAGGCTGGTGACAAGTGATCTCATATCACTTGTGGGGTAAGCCACAGCGATTCCCCAAGGTTCCTCATTAATGTGATATGTCCGTATCATCGTCTCCTTGTGAAGTTTCCTGCGCCTCTATCACTCACTTTGTTGTTCAGAAGCTTTGGCGCTCGAACGAAGGACTCCGGTTTCAAGCAACTCGTTTGAGCTGAGCCACCAAGCCAGCGGAACGTTCCGTCAGTGAGGAATAGTCAGTAACTATCCTGGGCTCCTGAGGGCTCTTCGCTGGCCACACCCATTAGCGCCTCTTTATTCCGTTCATACAGTATCGACACTTGCCTGGACGGAAGCCTCACCTTAAGAGGAACCTCGCGAAGCGCCATGAATCCTGGCCCATGCGCCCATGATAGTGGCAACCGATGAAACCCCACAAGCGATAGGATCTCCTGCAACCCATCCAAAAATACGGCTGGCAGAGAGACATGAAGTAGTTCTCCTACGTACAATTACCCTTCGAATATGATACTATACTTTTGTAATAAAGAATCATTCGAACTGTAAAAAACGATACATTAGCTAAAACTGATACATTCAGTGTAAGTTTATGAACCGGCAGTGTCTGACGTCAGGCTGCAAACTTGAGGTCTCCACTTCCTAGATCAGCATTTACAACCAATCAAGCGTCTCTATTTCGATATCTCCGTCTGAAAACATGCAACCAAAAGCCGTTTCTCCGTCCTGGAAACGAACCCATCGGGTTCGGAGGCGGGTGTGTGTCCAACATCCAAATTTCCCGCAACCTGTCCAACACAGGCGAATCCAACACCCCCCATCCAAAAAAGCCAACGCGTTGGGCAAGCCTCCATTCGTCAACTTTCTCCCAACAACTCGTCTTCCTCATTGCCATGGCACAAGCCAGCGAGTATGCGCGCAACGAGAGCCGCGGCGCGCCCGACGCCTACGCGCCGCCCGAGCACAAGCGCGAGTGCAACGACGTGTTCTTCCTCGTCGTCTGGCTCGCGCTCATCGGCATGACCGTGTATTTCGCCGGCGCGTTCGGGAACGACTTTGTGGACGCGACCCAGGTCCAGGGGCTCGCGCAGACCACGGGCTTCAAGGTCGTGCTCAAGTACGTCGTCCAGAGCGCGTTCGCGGCCATGGGCATGGCGCTCGTGTGGATCGGCGTCATGATGTGCGCCGGCGCGTTCCTCATCTGGGCCGCGCTGGTCGTGATCATCGCGCTCAACGTGCTCGCGGCCGTGTTGCTCACCAAGCAGGCCTACGACCGCGGCTCGCAGTACTACTACTGGCCGGCCATCGTCTTTGGGCTCTCGGCGCTGCTGCTCGTGCTCTACACGTGCTGCATCCGCAAGCGCGTCAAGTTTGCGGCCGCGCACCTCAAAGTCGCCGGCGCGGCCGTGCTGCGCCTGCCCATGACGCTGCTCGTCGCACTGACCATGGCGCTCGTCAACATGGGCTGGTCCGTGGCCTGGATCGTCGGCACGGTCGGCTTCATGTTCCACCAGGACTACATCAAGCTCTCGGACGTGTGCACCGAGGACAGCTGCCAAGTCGAGACCGTCGCCGGCTCGGTCTTTGGCGTGCTTTTCGTCATGCTCGTGATCTACTTTTGGGGCGCGTTCGTGATCAAGAACGTGATCGCCGTGACCACGGCCGGCACGGTCGCGGCCTGGAAGAACGCCAGTAGCTCGCCGTTCATCACGCTCGGCGCGTGGCTCCGAGCCGTGACGCTCAACCTCGGCTCGATCTGCTTCGGCTCGCTCATCGTCGCGATCCTCGAGGCCGTGCGCGCGATCCTCAACATTTTCGCGTCCATGGCGAGCCAGAGCGGCAACTGCGTCGCCGCGTGCCTGCTCTCGTGTCTCTCGTGCATCATTGGCTGCCTCGAGAGCTGGATCGAGTTCTTCAACCGCTTTGCCTACACGTACGTCGGGTGCTACGGCTACAGCTTTGTCACCGCGAGCAAGCACGTGTTCAAGCTTTTCGCGAGCAAGGGCTGGAGCGCGATCGTCAACGACGACCTCACGAACAATGTCTTCTTCCTGGGCAACATCGTGATCGGCGCCGTCACAGCGTTTATCGCTGTCAAGATGGTCCAGGACTCGGACAAGCAACAGCTCGCGATGTTTGAGCACCCGGACGCGATCGTCGCGTTCTTCGCTTTCGTCGTCGGCTACGCGACCAACAACCTCTTCATGTCGGTCATCGCGAGCGCCGTGACGACGGTCTTTGTGCTCTGGGCCGAGGACCCGCACGGCTGGCAGATCACGCGCCCGGAGGCCTACGAGACGCTCCACAGCGCGTGGCTCAAGATCTACCCGGAGGAGTACAACGACGGCTACGGCAAGCAGCTTGAAAACCGCGTCTAAGAACAGTTTGTCACCGCGAACGTCTACTACACTTCGAAACGAAATCCTAGTTACCTCACCAACCAAATCAGTTTCTCTTCGTATCAGTAGTGATTTCCTGATGTGTCTGATGTCGGAAGAGCTATCGTGCAGTGAGACACATACACACGACACACGTACACACTTCAAGACTTGGTTTTGATAAGTGTATTACTTTCAACAATGTACTTCGTGCAATGCCCCGCCGCTCACTGCTCTCTATCACAGCGACACGTCGAGAGCGATCCACATACAGATTGGCCAATGAACCAGAATTGTAGAGACTTACGCCTCGTGGACGCTCATCTTGTTCTGCACGCTGAGCTTCTCCTTGAGCTCCTCGTCCGCGGCGAGGCGCATCTGGCGCTCGTGCTCCCACTCGGGCGTGCGGAACTCGTTCTCAAGCTTCGCCATCACCGTCGCCGCAAGACAGTTGCCCAGCACGTTCGTGAACGTACGAGCCATGTCCATGAACCAATCCGCACCCAGGATCAGAGCCACCGGCCACTGCGGAATGTCAAACTGGTCCAACGTCGACGCCAACACAATGATCGACGCCGAACGCACACCGGCCACACCCTTCGACGACACCATCAGCATCAACACCATCACGATCTGCTCGCCCACCGACTTGTGCACGCCAGCGGCCTGCGCACAGAACACCGACGACAGCGCAAGGTACAGCGTCGAACCGTCCAGGTTGAACGAGTAACCGAACGGCACCACGAACGCAGAGATGTGAGGACCCACACCGTACTCGTCGAGCGCATCAAACACCTTCGGCAGCGCCGCCTCCGACGTCGCCGTCGTGTACGCGATCACGAGCGGCTCGCGCATCGCAATCAGGAACGACACAGGGTTGATCTTGAAAAACAGCATGATCGGACCGAACACCACGACGATAAAGATGATCAACGTCACGTACACCGTCAGCACCAACGCGCCGAGGCTGCTCAACGCCGACAGACCGTTCGAGCCGATCGCGTTCGCCACCGCAAAGCACACACCCACGGGCGCCGACCAGATCACAATGTCCACAAACTTGAACATCATCTCCATCACCGCACGCGAAAACTCAAGGATCAAACGCTTCGGCTCGCCGTGGAGCATCGCCGTCGACACACCCACGAGGATCGACGACACCAACACCTGCAGCAGCTCCGACGAACCCGACCCGCCCATCATCTCACCCCACGTCTTGGGCGCCAAGTGGTTGATCCACGCCGCAAACGTGAACGGCGACGCCGTCGACGACGGCTTGTAGTCGCCCTTCTTCTTGATGCCGCTCGCGTCACCGGGCTTGGCAATGTTCACCGCCAACAGACCGATCACCAGCGCGATCGTCGTCACGATCTCAAAGTACAAAAACGACTTCCACGACAGACGCCCGAGCTGCTTCATGTCGTTGTGGCCCGCGATACCGACCACCAGCGACGACATCACGAGCGGGAACACGATGAACTGGATCGGACGCAAAAACAGCTGCGCCATGGGCGCCGCATCCTTCGAGAACTTGGGCGCGTACTCGCCGAGGAAGATACCGATGACCGTGCCGACGATGATCCAGAA
>JAADVT010000714.1:0-16978 GCA_023335895.1 Pythium rishiriense
ACCGTCGACGCCGGCTTCCCGGAGAGCTGGCAGGCCAACGACGGCCAGGTCAACGTGCCGTCGCAGCTCAGCGATGGCACGGGCAAGGTCGTGGCCTTCTCGTCGGCGTCCACGCGCGGCGTGTGGAACCAGTACCCGACCAAGAACTTCTGTGACCACTTTGCGATCACGGGGAACAGCATCTACTACGACACGTACGACCTCTTCAAGTCCCATATCAAGGTACTTCAGAACTTGCCGGCGCAGGAGGCGCTCAAGCGCCGCCTCGCCGAGGGCGAGCCCGAGGAAGTGCACTATCACCCGGCCGAGATGGTCCAGGAGATCGCCGACACGCACCGCAAGCTCGAGGAGCGCGGTCGTCTCGCGGCCGTGCGCCAGTGCCAGGAGAACAAGGGGCTCACGCGCGAGCAGACCGAGGCCTGCGGCCGCTTCCTCGAGGTCATGGCCCCCGGTACGAAGATGGCGCGGTCGCGCATGCTGCGCGCCAACTGATTCCACGCATGTGGAGGACTCGAGCCGAACGACAGCAGTTCATTGTAGTGTCCGTAGTGATTGATAAGCAGACGGTTTCGCATCGCGACCAAAAAATCTCGAGAACGAAACCCCAAATGTAAATGCAGAACTTGGCTGCCCGGTCGCGTTTGTATTTTCATCGCTTGGCCACCACGACAATCGCAAGTTGCGGTTGCGATTCGCAACCGCCTGGATCCACGACGTGGCTAAGCTGAGATTCACACAGGCCCTACTACAGTACTAGTACTGTAGTACTATTGAACCATTCCTTCCATAGTTTAAAGTCCCACGTGAACCGTCGCATGGGAAGTTGCGGAAGATATTAGAAAGATCCGCTTGTCATCGGCAAAACGCATTCGTCCTTTGACGAGCCACGAGCCGAGTGATAAAGCATCTCGCACATGGAGCTGTCGGCCGAGAGCGGGTTCGCACAGCCGTTCCTCCCGCGACGGATCGCGCCGCCGCCTTCGTCGCTTTTCCCCGACTCTGTCGACCACGCACTCCGCGTGTACGCTCAGCGCCTCGCTGTCCTCGCAGTTTGGGTCGTCGGTGCCCTGCTGCTCGCGACCATCGCGACGCTGCCGCCCACACCGACCGAGAGTGGGTCACATCTACTAGCGACCCGGGGAAGCGACGTGTCCTTTGTCGGCGACGAGGTCCATAGCGACCCATTCACGCCAGTGAACTCCACCGCGACGCCGTCTTTGACCCCACAAGATCCCGTCTCACCGACCGAGTCGGTGGATGCGAATGCGACGACGTTTCCCGGTCCGACTCATCGCCTGCGTGGGGACACGACTTGGAACAGCCCTCCGACCGCGCCCGCCAACGGCACAGCGCCCTCTCACCCTCCGGCTTTCGACGACGAGCCGCCTGTGTCACGCGACCGCGGCATTCTGCTCGCCCTCACCGACGATCTCGTGCCGCTCGGGCTGTCGCTCATCAAGGAGCTTCGGTGTCTCGGCAACACAGAGCTCATCCAGGTATATCACTGCTTCCCGGAGGAGCTGTCGACCGCGTCGCGCGCGCTGCTGCTGGCGAACGAGACGCGACTCGAGATCGTGGACGTGTGCAGCGACCTCGTGGCGCAGCTCAAGCTCACGCCGTCGCTCGCCCAGCAGTTCCGCAGCTGGTGGATCAAGCCGCTCGCGCTCTTCCACACGGACCTCCGCGAGGTCATCCTGCTGGACGCCGACGTGATCCCGACCAAGGACCCGGCCGTGCTCCGCACGCTGCCAGCGTACACGCGCACAGGGACGACTTTTTTCTACGACCGCGTGGTCGTGTGGCCCGGGTACTTCAACGCAGACGTGGTCGGCGCCCACGGCGAGCCCCAGCAGCTCTTGCAGCACTGGATCGAGACGTTTGACTACGCGGCGTTCAATCTCACAGGCCCGGCGCCGTCGCGCCAGTTGCTCGAGTCGCTCGCCTTCAACCGAAAGACGTGTGAGCACATGGACTCGTCCATCGTCGCGGTCGACAAGACCCGCGCCGGCAAGGCGCTCGACGTGCTGTGGTTCCTGATCACGGACGCACGCTTCCGGTTCGACTTTTCGTGGGGCGACAAAGAGGCCTTTTGGCTCGCGTACGAGTTTGCGCACGTCGAGTACGCGTTCTCGCCCTGGGCCGTGAGCGTCGTGTCGTCCGACCAGAACCACGACATGGAGCAGCACCCGGACACGCTGTGCGGCAGCATCGCGCACTACGTACCCGTGGAAGACGCTGCGCCCGAGCTGCTGTACGTGAACGGCAAGGCGCTGATCGACCCGTTCCCTCTGGGCATCGACAAGGCCCAGACCGAGAGCCGGAACGTGCTCTACGACTTTCTCCCGACACACATGACGCCACGCCGCGTCCGCACGGAGCTCCCCGCGGGTACACCGAGCGGGTACAACCAGGAATGCTTGGTCGGGCAAGGCGCGACACCTTTGCCCAGGGCCTTCCAGGTGCAGCTGCTACGTCGACGCACGGTCTACATGGCCATCCGCATGGGGCTTGTGTCGGAACTGAGCCCGTGCGGCGGGCTATGACATGACAATGGCACTTCGATTGTGTATTCAGTATACGGCTCGGTGTGATCGCTTTCTCTATGGGTTCTTCTAGTAGACTATAGCTCTCAGAGCTTGTACGTGGGGCCTGAGGTCAAGATTGGCGATGCTGCTCAGGAAAGCCAAGCCACACAAGCGGATCATCCGACGGCCGGCCGATGTGGAGGAACTTGACTAGGGGAGGCCGGCCGCGCCGTGGGTTTCTTCCTCACTGGTGTCGACTCACTAGGTATGTTGGCATCGCTGGTCGATCGTTCACGACGGGATCATGTAGTTCTCACCGTACATGTGCGCGAGGTACTTGGCCGACTCGCGCGGACACTTGTACGTGCGGCCGTCCATGTCGCAGTCCACGAGCGGGTACACCCAGTCGCGCGGCACCGTAAAGTGTCTGTACTCGCCCACGAACGGACAGGCCTGGCAGCCTTTGAAGCACACGGACGGCAGTGGCCCGACGGCCGGTCCATCCCACGGCGTGGCGTCGCCCTCCCAGTCGAGGAACGCAAACACGTCGGCGTAGAGTGCAGTGGGAGTGTGGGTGATCCGCACCGGCAGCTTGTCGTCCCGTGTCGAGCCGGGAAAAAGCGGGCTGTTCCAGACGTTGAGCACGTACCCGTCGGGCAGCTCGACCTCGTGGTACTGCAAGTACGCGAGTCCGCGCGCATCGATCGCGAGGTCCACGTCCGAGTCGTGGCGGATCACGCCGTGCTCGCGGAACGCGCCCAGCAGCGTGCCGCTCTCGAGAAAGTACGTGACGTTGTGGGCCTCGAACGCCGCGGCCGTCACGGCTACGAGGCCGCGCAGCACGTCCGCGAGCTCGACGTCGCTGAGGCAGAGGTAGTTGTTGGCGCGGTCCACGAAGCGCGCGTCCCGGTGGCTCAGGTACTCGCACCGCATCGTGTACCAGAGCAGAGTGTGGGCCTCAAGCAGCCACGCGAGGCCGGCGACGACAGCCAGCATAGCGAGGAACGTCAGGTGTCGCGAGCTCACCGCCAATGGCCACCACGCGCGGACGCGACCGTGCCGAGACCGTGGGGACTTGCGAGGGAGCTTGCCGACTTCGAGGTCTCGCATGCTGGGCAGAGTGGCTTTGTGTTAATGGGCTGGACACGCTGGGTCCTGTGTTCTCCTGGACCACGCGAAGGGTTGAAAGAACCACCGGTACTGTTGTGTAGAGACGACAAAGACACCGCAGTGCCGTCGGGGGCGTGTGACACCCGCCGAGCTGGGTTCTCACTGCGACCCCCTCCCACCCAACCTTTGACCACCTCCCACCCACTTGTTGAGTCCGGCGGCTTCGAAACTCGTAATAACCCATCGCAAATCGTGAAAATACGAAGATGTGTTCGATTGGTCCAGTGCCGAGTTGCCTTACAATCGCAGCGGTGTAATCCTGGGTTCCTCGTGATTCCCTCAAATCTCTCAAGGAGAACCTTGTGGATGGCATCCATGAATATTCACAATCCACTTGCCACCCGCCTACGATCGCATGGCTACAGGCACATAAACGAGTCGGAGGCTTCTTTTTTGTGGGTTCGAGCCAGTATTGACGACCGGAAGTGTGCCATAGAGAACCAAGAGCTTTTCCAAGTAGGAAATGCTCTAACTGGGGATTCAGTAGGATACACAAAGAAGTGAGTGGGCGATCGAAGATTGGTTGCACTCTCATGCTGTGTGAACTCCCGTCTCCAGCATCGTGCAACACTCGCTCGCGCTGACCGGGGCACTCTCTCATGGTGTGCCTTGTAATTAAAGAGCCCACATTCCAATGTCACATTCCAGGTGTGGGGGCCCCCCACTGGGGGCGAGGGTGGATAGAAGAAAGTGCACTACCATGCCTGTCCACTGTACGTTCACTCTTGTCGTGGAGACTCAACATGTGTGACATCAGGACGGCGCTGGACAGTCGTTCTGCGCAGCGAGTGAATGCCCTCATGGGAAAGACACGAGCTCGATGGTTGATGGTCCTGCTTTTCATGAGGTGCCGGAGACAATCTGGGATTTGTCCACCACCAGTTCAGGAAAGCCACCCTGCCAGGGCGGTGAACACCATAGTTTCGTCCTCATGGTCTCAGCCGAGACGGGGGCGTTCGTCGATTAGTCCATGATCACGGTCCACCACGAGGGAAGTACAACAAGAGTGAGTTTCGAAATCCCTCAGTTCTCTCCTCCCATGCGCTCGCAATCTCGCTCTTGTTGTCCGCCACGCACTACTGCGTCCGGCTCAGAGGCGCCCTTTTGAGGGAACCCCCACATCTCCAGTTCGAAGCCGCGCAGCTGGAGAACTGTAGCGTTCGATCTGGAATCTCGCACCTCATCTTCTCGTAAAACTCTTTTTTTACGTCGCCAGGGCAACGCTGCCCGTGGAATCCACCCGAGAGACTCTTCACAGTCTCCTCGCGACGACAGCCCCGCAGGATTCTGTGACGCGCGCACTCCAGGATGTCCGCTCGCTTTGGGGTTCTTTTTTTCTCTCTGGGAGCGGAGGCAACAACGACATCTGCCCCGGCCGAACAATATCGCTATCCATGTGAGACCATCATGCCGTCAACAAGTCAACAAGCATGTTTCGGAGGAAAAGCCGGAGGGAGCTTTTTGCTGAGCCGGGGCACGCTATCGACTCATTGCGACTGTGTTGTATACCGGGGGGGGGGTAGTATACGGTTACACAGTGTGTTCTTGCATCTGGTCCTCTCAAATCCTGTGTGGTGGTCTCATCCACGATGAGGGAGCGCTCGACCGACACTAGTCGTTGTCACCTCGCCTCGCCACACTGGCACACGTCCGCCTGACTCCACCCCCGCCCCCATCGAGCCATGGCCAAGTCCTCGACGCCACGCCGCTTGCTGTGGCTGCTGCTCGCGCTGGTCGCGACCGCGACGCTCGTGCAGGTGCAGCTCGGCGAGCTCGTCCACTGGATCACGCTCGAGCAGCACCTGCGCGGGCCGTCGGCCGGCGAGCTCATCGCGACCTACCTCCGCGACCAGCGCGACGACCCGGCGAGTGTCTCGAACACGCCGCTCGACCAGGAACTCGCCGCCAAATACAACGAAAGCTGCGTCGCGCTCGGCGCCAACCACATGGAGCGGTCGCTGCCGGCGCCGACGCGGTGCTTCTCGCGCAAAGAAGTCCAGCGGATCCTCCGCGAGCTCACGCTCACGACGAGCGCCGTGTTCACGCAGCACAACATCACGCACTTTCTCGACAGCGGCACGCTGCTGGGCGCCGTGCGCCACAAAGACGTGATCCCGTTCGACCAGGACGTCGACCTCGCGATCGACGCGCGCGGGTACGAGACGCTCCAGTCCACGCGCGTGTTGTTCCCGCGCGCGTACGCGCTCCACGTGTTCAACAGCTCGGTCCACGCGGCCGGGACGCGGTACATCGAGCTGCCGGTCCGCGTGGTCCACCGCGCGTCGACGCTGTACGCCGACGTGTTTGTGTACCTCGACTCGTTCAACGCCAAGGGGTTCAAGCGCACGGGCCCGCTGGCCTCGGGCGCGTTCATCAACTGCCGGCACTGCCCCAAGGCCGGCACGAACGGCGAAAAGTCGTTCCAGGTCAAGTACGACTGGATCTACCCGCTCCAGCAGTGCCGCTTCGCCGGGTACGACCTGCCGTGTCCGCAAAAGCCCGCGCTGTACCTGCGCTACATGTTTGGCAAGCGCTACATGACCCCCGAGGTGTTCCCGTACTAATAGTCGTCGTCAAAAAGCCGAATGAGAATCGTAATGTGATGCTATCCACCCCCAAAGATTCCAGGGCGCTCCCTACATATCACACCATCAACAGGAAGACGCGGGCCGTGCGACAGAACTGGCTCCGCCACCAGACGTTGGACTCGACGGCGCTGATTTATATGTTCTTTCACAGGCTTTTCAAACGGAACCAATCCCGACACCCATCACTCTTGTATCTCGCCTGTATGTGTGATGGGAGGTAAAAAGACATCTCCCGTGGTGGGTTCACGGTCTCATCAACACAGACATTTAGAGTTTCGCTGCTCCCAACAATGGACACGCGGGGGGAGGAGAGGGACTTGGACCCAATGCCACTGACCCTTCTCGAACAATACACACTCCACAAGAGAGTTAGAGATAGAGATCGTTAGAGAGATGGTGGCGGACTCGCACGTGGGCTGGACGCGCGCCCGCCTGCTGCGCCCGGCGCTGGCCGTGCTCGTGCTGGCGTCGCTCTCGATCACGCTGCTGTACACCGACTACGCGCTGCTGGCGGCGCCGCCGCGCGTGCACCACGGCGTGTCGATGCTGAGCGAGGCCGCCGACGTCGCGCTCCAGCGCGCGCGCGCGTTCGTCACGGCCGCGACGAGTGAGAACGCGACGCACGCTCGGTCGGTCGAGCCACGGACCCACACGACGGAGCCACCGACCGCCGCGCCGACAACAGCGACGCCCGAGGTCACCACGGAGGCACCGACGAGTACGCCGCGACCGACGCTCGCGACGACTCATCTCCCGTCCACGCAAAGAATGGTTGATACCCCCATGCCGACGCCGTCGGCCACGACGACGATGGCGCCGAGTTCGACAGTTGATACACCGTCGCCGACGCCTTTGCTCACGACAACGGCGACGCAGGCCGAGACCACCACCACGACGGCACCAAGCCCCACGGTTCGGACGATTCCCGCGAGCGAGTTGGTGGCTATCACGTCCACTTCAAAGGAGACATCGGCATGGATATCGGCCTCGACGCGGAACGAGACTACCCCAACGGTGAGCGCCCCCGTATCGACTACGCCCGAGCCTCCCATCTCCACGACAGCAGCGCCGCCCACCACGACGACAGCACAGGCGATCGTGGACCCCATGTTCTCGTCTGTGCGGCTGTACCCACAGGGCGCGAAAACCCACAACCCCGAGTTCATCCAGCGCGGCCTCGACTTTGACGCGACCGTGGCGCGGGAACGCGGTCTCATAATGTGTCTCCACGACGGCGCCGTCGCGATGGGGCTCTCGCTCATCAAGGAGCTTCGGTGCCTCGGGAACCGCGAGCTCATCCAGGTGTACCACTGCCTGCCGGCGGATCTCTCGGTCGCGAACCAGCAGCTCCTGCTGAGCGAAGACGACCGCCTCGAGGTCATCGACGTGTGTTCGGATCTCGTGAGGGCCGGTGCGCTCTCGGCGATGCAGGCACTCAAGTTTATGAACTGGTGGGTCAAGCCACTGGCCATGCACCACACGGATCTCCAGGAGCCGATCCTCATGGACGCCGACGACATTTTCCTGCGCGACCCATCCGTGCTGCGCGACAGCGACGGGTACAAGCACAAGGGTACGCTGTTCTTTTACGACCGCGTGATCGACGAGCGCAGCTACTTCCGCACGCGGCTCTACGAGCGCGACTCGAAGCAGCTTCTCCAGCATCTCGTCGCGACCATGGACTACGCGGCCTTTGGGCTCGACGGCCCCGCCCCGTCGCCGCAGCTGCTCGCAAGCTTTGCCTACCAGGACCGCACGTGCCACGAGATGGACTCGTCGCTCGTGGCGATCGACAAGCGCCACGCCGGCAAGGCGCTCGACGTCCTGTGGTGGCTCATCACGCAGCTGCGCCACACGGTCGAGTACTCGTGGGGCGACAAAGAGGCCTTTTGGCTCGCGTTCGAGCTCGCGCACGTCGACTATGCGTTCTCGCCCTGGGGCGTCAGCGTGGTCTCGAGCGCGCCCAACCGCGACCTCGCGAACCACCACGACACGCTCTGCGGGAGCATCGCGCAGTACCTGCCGACACCCGAGACCGTGGCGCCCGAGCTGCTGTACGTGAACGGCCGCGCGCTGCTGGACCCGCTCGCGCAGGGCGCGACGAACCTGCGCGCCACGGCCAACTTGCTGTACAACCAGAACGTGACCCACGCGACGCCGCGGCAACCGCGCACGCCGCGCCGGTCGGTGAGCCTCGCGAGCGGACGGCTCGCCTCGACGTTCCCGAACGAGTGTCTCGTCGGGCTCGGCGCCTCGCCGCTGCCGGCCCACTTCCAGGAGCTGCTCTTCCGGCGCCGGCTCCACTACCTCGCCATCACGTCCCATGTGCGCGCGCCGCTCGCGCAGTGCTGAGGCGGCGACAGGAGATGTAGAATCTGTGACGTGTGTAGTGTAGACCTCAGTTTTGTTTCCTATGAAATACGATATTCGCGATCTTGAACCGTCATATTATCGTGTCTCATGGTGGTTGGAGGGGATCTACAGAGTGCAGGTCGTATCCACTCCCCCAAGGGGCGCCCAGGCCCGCGATCGGTCGCTGCGAGCCCTTCCGTCCGTCACGCAGCACAACGCATTCCCCCTCCGGCACTGTGCTCCGCTCCTCCTCCTCCTCCTCCTCACTGCCCAAAATGAAGACCATCACCTTGGCGCTGCTCGCGGCGCTGCTGGCGGTCGGCGAAGTCCGCGCCGACGTCAACACCAAGTGCGTCAGCGTGTGTAGCTCGCATGTGCTCCAGGCGACCGAAAAGGACTGCGCGCCGTACCGCAGCGAGCTGCCGCGCCCCGACCTGTACAACCACTGCGTGGAGGGCCACTCGCAAGGCCGCAACATCGCGTGCAAGCTGCTGTGTACGGGCAGCGACAGCGACCACCACTCGCGCCAGCTCGACTCGCGGCGGCTCGACGCGTGCGCGCAGTTCTCGGGCCGCCCGCCGCCGGAGCGCGTCACGGCCTGCAACGAAGGCTACGTGCTCGCGCGCGCGCGCGCGCTGTCGGTCATCCAGGAGCGCCGCCTCACCGAGGCCAAGCCCGACCCGGTCCTGAACGCCAAGGCCGAGGCCAAAGACGAGCCCGAGGCCAAGCGCAAGCTCTCCGTCAACAGCCAGACCTCGCCCAAGGTACGTCGTGTTGTACAGGCGAGAGGGCTGGAGCCCAGAGACTAACATGAGTGCTATGGTACGAATGGACGGCAGAGTGTGCTGGAGGCAGCTCGTGAGGAGGCCGCGGCCGCGTTCCAGGAGGCCAAGTCCGCGGAGCTTTGAGGCGCCACCTCCAGAACGAATCCTGACTGGTGATCAGCCGAAACGTCAGGAACCCCCTCACAAACAATCCCAAAAACAACCCGAAAATTCCCTGATTTCGTATCTTTTCGGACGCAACGCACTCGTCGTAATCTTTCTTTCTTTTCTTCTTCCGTGTCCCACGTGATGCTAGATTCTCTTTCATTTGTGGAGATCCTTTCGTGCTGGAGCCCGAAGAAGCGAGGCAACGCGACCAAGATGAGATTCATCGGGTCGATGCTGGCGCTAGCCCTGGCGCTCCACGCGCTGCTTTTTCCCGTCGTGCTTGCGTCGTTCCGCGTTGTGACGCCCCAGAGAGACAACGCCTCGGTGGCTGACATTGACCACCAGCTCGCGCTCTTTGGTCGTCCCAAGTTTGGCTCGGGACTTGTCGCGGCGCTCGCGCTCGCGCCTGAGACCGACAGCGACGCGTGTAAGCCGCTCGACCCGGTGGCGTTGCAGTCATCGCTGGCAGACCAGGGGATCGTGGTGAGTACAGGGACCGACGGCGGGGAAACGGAGCCCTTTGTGCTACTCGTGGAACGCGGCAACTGCCATTTTGTGGAGAAGGCCCGTCAGGCGCAGGCCGCGGGTGCTGCTGCAGTGGTCGTGTACGACACGGGCGACGACAGCGCCAAGCTTCCGGTGCTCGCGGATGACGGCACTGGCGGCGATATCCGGATCCCGTCGCTGTTGATCCACCACAAGGACGCCCAGACACTACAGACGCAGCTCGAAGCGCATGTCAAGACGATCGTTGCGATCCGCTGGGACGTACCGCACCCGGACGACCGCGTCGAGTTTTCGCTGTGGTTCTCGTCACGCAGCGCACCAAGCGTGCACGCGTTTGTCGAGACCTTTCGCGACGTCGTGCGCGCGCTTGGCGACGCGGTGTTGTTCACGCCGCAGTACGACGTCCACCTGGGCAGCTCCTGGGGCTGCTCGCGCGAGCGCAGCGACGCGCGCCCGCTGCACTGCCCCGATCTATGCGTGCTCGACGAACAGTTTTGTGCGTACGATCCGGAGCGCAACAACACGGTCGGGCTGGACGGCAATGACGTGCTTGAAGAAGATGTGCGGCAGCTCTGTATCTATGAGCATGCCCAGCAAACGGCCAATTCGTCGATGCTCTTCTGGGAATACCTCACGCGTTTCCACGCTAAATGCAGCGTCTCGAACGCGACCAAAGAGCAATTCAACCAGGCCTGCTCCGAGGCAGTGCAACGCGAGCTCGGGATCGTGGACGCGGTTGCTGCATGCGCGCAAGATGACGCCAAGGCCGCGCAGCTGCTCCAGAGTCAAGTCGATGCGCTCCATGAATTCCACGTGATTGAGTTTCCAGAGCTCACAGTGAACGGCGTCCCCATGTACGGTGGGCTCGCGTGCAGCACGCCGATCTCACTTGCGACGTGCGCGCCACTCAGCATGATTTGCGCCGGCTTTGTCGACGGCCACGCACCTGAGGCTTGTCAGGACACGTATTGGAAAGCGCGAGCTGGTTGTGTCGCGCCACTCGAGCGAGATGACTGCGGGCAGTGCAACGAGCGAGAATCTCTGGATTGGAACGCGCAGTGTGTTGGATGCGACGGGGTTTTGCACAGTGGCAAACGGTACGATCCCTGTGGTGTGTGTGGAGGTCACGGCTCGCTGGATGTTTGTGGGCGATGTCTCCCAGCGAACGACTTGACGCGTGACTCAAGCTGCGTGGACTGCAAAGGTGTCCCTCTCGGACTCGCCCAGCGTGATGCGTGCGGGATCTGCGACGGCCATGGATCCTTCGACGCCTGTGGGTTGTGCCTCGATGCCGCAGACCCGCGTCGCCAAAATTTCGCCTGCCACGTGATCGAAGACCCTGACGCCGTCGCGGCCAAAGTCGAGATCCAAGGCTTCGGTATGCGGCAGTTCAAGGGTGACGTGGTGACGAGTTTCCAGGAGGCTGTAGCGTTCTTGTCCGATGTCACACCGGAGCATGTCGTCGTCAAAACGGTTGACGATATCACGCGTGCAAAATCTTCTGTCGCTGTGCTCTTCTTCATCGCCTGTACCACTGACACATGCCGCGAGGACGTGACCAAGAGACTGCAAGATCCGTCTGCTTCCCAGTTGATCACGATGAAGATGAAGAGCTCGCTGGACTCCACCGCATACGGTCTCGAACGGTCGAAGCTTATTCAGCATGTTTCGCTTCACTCTGTGAACACTGGTGGTGGCATGTTTAGCACTTCCTCGATGGTCATTGACGAGGGCGGCTCGGTGCGCTGGACGGGGATTGTTGTCGCTTGTGGGCTTACGCTTGCTGCTGGCATTGTGCTGATGCGTGTCCGCGACGAGCGCATGCGGCGCGACTTCCGTGAACTATTTGCGCGATACACACCACTTACCAGTATGGATCACGAAGATGATAGCGAGGTCGGTCGCCACCCTTCGGCAGGGGCTGACGCTTGGTAAAGTATATGGAGTGTACACGTGAACTTACAATATACCGATAGGCATGCGGCTATGGTACCGAGTGTCTTGCAATATCCACTGGTCAAGTGTTGTGAAGATCTGGTCCATGGACGGTCTGGCAAGCGGGTGTGGGTCGAAGCAACTTTTCATAAGGTTTTGGTGCGTTTGCGGAAGATAGTCGGGGATTGGCACGTGCTGACCTTCCAGGATCAAAGCCATCGCATCACGAGAGGAAAGTCCTGGGAATGGTAGCTGCCCGCTGAAGATTTCGTACATCAGCACACCGAACATGTACGAATCCGAATGTGTCGAGAACAAGTGAGGTGGAAGCACGGACTCGGGGGCCATCCACTTAATCGGACCGAACCCATGGTGTTCATCGTCGAAGAATATACAGTTCGCCTTCGATGAAAGTCTTGACATTCCGAAGTCACAGACTTTGACACGGAAATGCTCGTCAAGCAAACAGTTTCGAGCGGCAATGTCCCGATGGAGCACATGCCCTTGGTGGATATTCACAATACCATGTGCGGCATCGCGCGCCATCACAGTCCGCGAGAAAAGGCTGAGTGGAGACTCTGTAGACGGCATGTCGACCAGCTTGGGGGCATGCGTCGCGCTCGACGCGGTGAGATAGTCATGAAGACTGCCATTCGGCAAGTATTCAACAACTATTGCGGAGCCGCCTTCGGAATCACTGCTCGGTGACGTGAGACCGAGAAGTTCTACCACGTGAGGGTGCTTACCTAGCATTTGCATGACGGCAGCTTCGTGCTGGAAGTCCTCCAGCATATCGTGGTCGGCTTGAAAGGCGTCGCGGTGGGGTGACTTTATCACGACGTGCGTGTTCCGCTCCTTCCAGACGGCGAGCATAGCTTCACCGAATGCGCCTTTGCCGATTGGACGCAATGGCTCGAGCCTATCAGCTGGGATATCAGGAACATCGGCAACAAGATGCTCGAGTCGCGTCGATAAGAGGGCTGGAATCGATGTCTCATCACCGGAGGTAACACCAACTCCTCTAAGACGAATAAATAGGAGTGATACCTTTGTACCTGCAATGACGCGCGCTATGCATAATGCATCACTGTCATCATCTTGTTCACGTTGTAGATTCGATTTCTTGTGCTTCATCTCGAAGGAAACCCCGTTAACCTCCCCTCTCCAGCGAAATGACTTGCAGTCTTCTCCAATCACGGACACTCGATCATTCGGCTCGATCGATACAGTGATGAGCGTTCCCCTTTGGATCTGCATCGGTTGGACACGTTGAGCAACTTCGCTTTCATTCATTTCAAGAGCAGTTTCCAGCATCTCGAGTCGCTGCTGGCGAAGATATGCCCAAATGTCGATGCGAAACGTATCTCGGAATGATATGTCCTTGGGACCAAAGGCGCTCAAGTGGACAGGGTCAACCCCATCATTCGAGAACACTCGTGCTTGAATTGCCGAATCAAACTGGTGCAATTCTGCCCGCTCATCTGACCCATTGTGATTAAATGCTGGGTGAAGGGAACGAACGACATTTCTTAAATCAGAGATGGAGGCGACAGAGTGCAATGAGTGGTTGTGGCCATTTTCGTGAAGCAGCAACGAACCCACGCGGCCTCGACGACCTTCTCCGTCTTCAAGAATTTCATCATCCAGTGCAGAAGTCTCCACGGCGAAGCTGTCGTCATCACCTTTATCAAAAGCGTCATACTCAGGATGTAATGCCGTAGGAAATGGTGACAACGGAAAGTCGTAGCCGAATGTGTCGTAACTTGTCTTCCGTTCGCTTGTCGCTCTGACCGTCATTTCGAACATTGGTTTCTCGGTTTCTGATATCAGTGTGGTTACACTGCCGCGAAGTTCAAACGAGTGGGGGTGCATGTTGGTAAGCCCTCCGCGTTGATACTTGACTTCTGCGTCATCATCTGAGTTCGGCATCATCGCGGATCCAAGGGGTGGAACAATGGCCATGCCCCGCATTAGCATGTTACCGCTCACAACACCCGCCCTTCCACCAGTCGGAAAGTGATGATGGTTGTAGTGATGATTGACCGAGACGTGTCGACTGAGGTATTGACGTTTTGCTGCTGTTTTCTACAAAACAAAAACGATATCGTTAGTCTCAACGTGCTAGTACTCGGATCACACACACGTCATCATACCCGACTTCGGCGAGGACTCTCAACTTCCTCATCGTCGGGCGACTTTCCAAAAGCTGACGACGTAGCGCCGAAAGCATGCATACTTCCCATCCAATCAATCATGAAAAATGTTGCGAGCTTCCATAGCAGGGATTGGAGCATGAAGCGCTTGTGCGTTTGCGGTCCGATTGTGTGGTGATCAAGTTTAGGAATGACCGAGACGAACTCAATTTGCCGCAGCCATTTTCGTTTGATAATCTCGTCGATGGTCGGTGTCTCCGCTACAAATATCGTACATACGGGTCAGCGGTAATTGCCATACCCCCTGTCGAATAAAGTGAAGCGTACTTAGACACGATATCATCATTGCCCGACATGGCAGCGACAAGTGCGTGAGCTCTTCTCGAATTGACTTCTCAAGCGCACCTGCGTCAGACGCTGAACAGAGTAGCAAGGTTGCATGAGGTACCATAGTCAAGTGGAACATCAGGTAACCGATCGACGACCTAGTTACAGGGGATTCATCAGATCGAGCATCAAACGAGAAGGTTAAAAGCGGCAACGTACACATCGCGAGCATATCGCCCCGGTGTAGCGTGTGCAAGCAGGCACCCGGTGAGCACGAGTTGTGGTGAAACGAGCCACACTACGCGTTGTGTATCAACATCGACCTACCGAAGGCCAACGAGGGAGAGCTCAGCGACTCGTGCCAACAATCAACAATTCCACTCGACGGCAAGGACGCACCATAAAGTCTTGATTTGCGCACAATTGGCCCGATGCGCTCAGTCGGTGCGCATGGAGGAAATGCACCATGGAGACGATATCAAACGTCACCTGTCGCAAGATGCTCTCGGAGAACTCGCTCGCGTCGCAGTACAAATCGAGCGGGATCCACTCGAGTTTAAAGTCCTGGACAAACACCCACGACGGCGCACTGTGGTCGTCGTGCGCGTCGTGCTCCCAGATCTCGACGAGCAGCTGGAAGCCCGCGCCACGCGCGAGGGTCTGCATCACGCGGCGCACGTGGTCGATCTGCCCGACACTGGCGGCTGCCTTGGGCACGCGCGTGAGGAGCACGTGGTGCTTGCGCACCGAGTCGTACGCGACGACGCGGCCCACGGCCGAGGGCTTCCGCGCGCCTGGGTGGTGGATTGCGTAGGGACACCCCCGCGCTGGCTCCTCGGCTCGGAATGGCTGGACGATCCGGTATCTTGTCTCAGGAAACGCCTCGTACCGACGAAAGAGACTCGCGGGTGATGGCACGCGATGCAGTGGCGCTCCGTGGCGAGACGTGTGGCGCGCGACGCCGTCGCTGCTCCGCAGAGCGCCACTGAAATGGCGCGTCGCGAGCGGCCGCCGCTTGTGTTTGTCCCGTAGCTCGTTGCGCCATCGCGCGCCCTGCACGAGCGACGAGGCGCGTCGGGGCGACGTGTCACTTACGCGTTGCGGTGCTGGCGCTGCCGAGGACGTCGCCATCGCCGCCGGCAAATCCCCGTCGAGAATGGTGGGGGCTCCAATGGTGTTCCCGTGTCAAAAGGGGGCTTTTTGGGGATGAACGCCCGTGAAAGGGGAAACCGGAATGATGGTAGCAAGCACGGGTGTTTCTAACGGGTGAACTTGTGGATCAGGGAGGTTACGAACTTTACTGTGAACCCATTGCGTGGTTTTCAATTTTTGGTTGTTGAAATCCTCCGTTATTACGAATGGAAGTTGCTTTTTGCTTTTGTGTGTGTGTTTCGATCGGCAAATCATGTTGGTGCCTCGGACATGACGCCGACGCGTATGCAGAGATCGGTGTGATCGCAGCACTTGTAGCTTTGAGTGGTGTATGCGGAGTGGAAACGCGACGGCGCGGCCTGAAAAGTTCAGCGAGAGCTGCGAAATATTCATGCTTTTGGGACACCACCACTGCTTTCCCCCTGCTTTTCGGGTGCGATGGTGCAGTCGCGGCGGCACAGTGGTTGGCCGGAAAATGGATAAAAGGCGTTTTGGCAGGCGGCTGGGTTTGAGTGTGCGCAACTGTTCCAGTGTGAATTTGAGGGCGACGGGAGGCGTTTCTGTGGGCTGGCAACACGAAGAGACGCGACCTTGCATGATGGCAGCTGGGGGCACGAAAAATGAAGAAAGCCAAAACGGAAAGCTGCATGGGAACCGCCGCCTGATTACAGCACTTTAGTGGTCGGTACAAAACGGCCGAGACGCATGGTGCCATCCTCTGGACGGACGCGAGAGGGAGAGAGAGGGAAAGGGGATCCGCAGGCGCCCATTTGGGACGATCCATCGGCTTGCAGTCGCGGGATCGCTGGGGCACTCGTGAGGTGCAAGCTCTCCAGAAGCCATTGCAGAAAGCGCCGAAGCCGAGGCTGAGGAGATGCACCAAACGTCGGAGACCCCACTGCGCAAGGCGTTGACGGGCGCGATCATGCTGCTGGCCGCTTGCTCGCTCTCGAGCTTTTTCCTCGTCAACTACCGGCTAAACGTCGCAACATCGCCCAACGCCGCTCAGCACCAAGCACTTATTGAAAGCGAGAACCCACAGCACTTGCTGCGCGTTGTGGATTCACCGTACCGTGTACTGGAGGACTTTGAGGCCGCCGAGTCCAAGGGCAAAGGTGAGAGCGCTCACAACCCGATTTTCCCGCAATCAGCCGACGGATTGATATCGGATGCACCAACTGAAGATCCGGAATCTCCTCAGCACGATGAGCCCGTGACTGACACGTCAACACAGCCGACCACCAAAGAGGCCGAGGCTGAGTTGCCAACGAATGCGCCAACCGAGCCTCCGACAGAGGCCCCAACAGAGCCCCCAACCGAGCCTCCGACGGAATCTC
>JAADVT010000715.1:0-16957 GCA_023335895.1 Pythium rishiriense
CCCCCCCCCCCCCCCCCGTGCGTGGCACGAGGACTAACTGCGTGTTTTAATTGTCGTCGTTCGATAGTACATTGATCGCGAGGACAAGTTCGGTGCTCACAACTACCACCCGCTCCCGGTCGTGCTCTCCAAGGGCCAAGGTACGCTGTTGTCATATTAGCTGTAAGCGCTCGATGGACGACTAACCGTGATGGTGGTCATGCCGCGTGGACGATGGTTGTGGTTAGGCTGCAAGGTCTGGGACGTTGAGGGCAAGGAGTACTACGACTTTTTGAGCGCGTACTCGGCCGTGAACCAGGGCCACTGCCACCCGAAGATCCTTGCGGCGCTTGTGGACCAGGCGTCCAAGCTGTCGCTCACGTCGCGCGCGTTCTACAACGACGTGCTGGGCGAGTACGAGGAGTTTATGACCAAGCTCTTTGGCTTTGACCGCGTACGTACACCTTGTCCGTTAGTCTGCGCGACTAAACGTGTCTTGTAGCTGACGTTCTCGATTGATCATGGACACTCGACTAGATCTTGCCCATGAACACGGGTGTGGAAGGCGGCGAGACGGCCGTCAAGCTCGCGCGCCGCTGGGCCTACGACGTCAAGCGCGTGCCGGAGAACCAGGCCAAGGTCGTGTTTGCCAAGAACAACTTTTGGGGCCGCACCATGAGCGCGATTTCGTCGTCCAACGACAAGGACGCGTTCGGCGGCTTTGGGCCGTTCATGCCGGGCTTTGATAGCGTGCCGTACAACGACGCCGCGGCGCTCGAGGCGCTGTTCGAGAAGGAAGGCGCGCGCATCGCCGCGTTTATGGTCGAGCCCATCCAGGGCGAGGCCGGCGTGGTCGTGCCCGACGACGGCTACCTCAAGCGCGTGCGCGAGCTGTGCGACAAGCACAACGTGCTCTGGATCGCCGACGAAGTGCAGACCGGCCTCGCGCGCACGGGCAAGATGCTCGCGGTCGACTACGAAGGCGTCAAGCCCGACATTCTGATCCTCGGCAAGGCGCTTTCGGGCGGCATGTACCCGGTCTCGGCCGTGCTCACGAGCGACGAGGTCATGCTCACGATCAAGCCTGGCCAGCACGGCTCGACGTACGGCGGCAACCCGCTCGGCTGCAAGGTCGCGATGGCCGCGATGAACGTGCTCATCGAGGAGAACATGGCCGAGAACGCGTTCAAGCTCGGCCAGAAGTTCCGCAAGGAGATCAGCGAGTACGTTACTCGTGCCGTGCGTTTTGTCTCACTGGGAAAAAGGCTGACGTGTCGGTGCTATCTTTTTTTTTGTAGGATGGAGTCGTCGGTCGTCAAGGTCGTGCGCGGCCGTGGTCTGCTCAATGCGATCGAGATCGAGGAGCGCCCGAACCAGCCGAACGCGTGGCAGATCTGCCTGAATCTGCGTGACCGTGGGCTGCTGGCCAAGCCCACGCACGGCAACATCATCCGCCTGGCGCCGCCGCTCTGCATGACCGAGACGCAGATGGACGAGTGCACGGAGATCATCAAGGACGTGCTGCGCGAGGCCGAGCCGTAAAGCGAGAAAGAGACAAGCGATTCAAGCGCCGAGTTGCGCGATAGAAGCACCACCAAACGCTGACACGTTCTACTATTATACCAGCAATCAATGAACTCTTCCATGTTGAAGTCATAAAATGAAATCGCCACCCCAAAGCCGTAGGTTTGCGCATCAATTCAAGGCAGCGATGGGCTAGCACTACGCCCGTCCCTAGTTCGCGCACCGATCGAAGAGCTGGATGTCGCCCTCGCGCGCGTAGTGGTCCAGGTACAATCGCACCTTGGGCGGCCACTGTAGACCCTGGACAATGGTGACACCACGGAGACGCGTGACGATGTCAATGTCATCGTAACTCACCGTAGCGTTAATGGTCTTGTCGGGGTGGAGCAGCCCTTCAAGTCGCGCGAGAAGCGTGTTGGTCTGGCCGACGAGTTCGGGCGTCTTGGCCAACAACTCCTCAAAGCTAGCACCAAGGTGGTGCTCCTTCTTGTGCTTGTAGTAGTCGCGCGACGCGAGACGCGCGAATTCGGCGAGCGGGGTGCGGTGGAACCGAGCATGCGTGAGCTGTAGGAAGGGCTGTGTTGTATCCTTGACCCACTGTTTGATGTCCTCACGGTCGGCCGACGGCGCGAGGATCGCTTCGCCGCCGTAGTTCTCGTCCAAGTGTTTGACGATGTCCAGACTTTCGCCCATGGCCTCGCCCGACGGCAGCACAAGGATCGGCACTTGCTTCGAGCCGATGAGTCCGATCGGTGTGGTCTCATCGTGGTTCGCGAGGAAGATGAGCTCGTGGTCGATCTTCTTGAGACCAAGCAAGACACGCACGCGCGCACAGAATGGACAGTGATCGTACACGTAGAGCTTGAGCAACGACGACATTGTCAGCGTGAATTGAGACTGATTGAAGAGGTGTGAGTTAAAACAGGTGAGAAGCCGAATGAGCGAATCTGAAGGAGAAAAGTTTGATGGAGGCGAGAGAGAGAGATCGCTTTCGGTCGCTTGCCGGCGACTGGTGGTCTTCTTTATTGATTCGTAGAGGACAAGTGGAATTGACCGTGGATAGAAGATGACCGGATGCGGCACTATGATACCGGTATGCGATTCAAAGGGTTATGTTGGGTGACTTCTATTTTCACGACCCAACTTCACGCGAGTCGTTTCCGAACGGATAACCTACTAGTATGAGGCGACGATTGTCGTGGAGAGGATCTTGACATTTGGACGAGATGGCGGCGTTACACGGCAAACAACTTGAGTATCACATGACGGAGTAGTTTCAAGTAGTCTGTTTGCTCAGGCATCCTGGCACAGCTTGTCATCCAACAATGACGCCGGCATGGAACTCCGGGAACTCGCACTTCAGAACCACATTGATGAGTTCTCCTTGCGCGATGATAGCATGCGCGTTTGGCGACTTTGGCGACGGCTGTTAGTGATGACTTCCATCGTTAAGATAGCCCGATGCAGGAACTCGGCCACTTGGATCGTCTTGTCTGCAGCTCGGAATAGTGCGGGGAAACCAAGCTTTTTCGCAATCACGTTCCCCAAAAGCCGTGCACAGCGTCCATTGCCATCGTGGAACGGATGGATGTAGAATACAAGAATCGCGAACGCATAGTACGCGCACAGCAGTGGTCGATGAATCCACGTTTCCCTCGTGTTGATCGCCTTGACAAGAGTCTCGAGGGCAACTTTGATTTCACCAACCGGAAGAAAAACACGGTAGATTCGAGGAGACGCGTATCCGACAGCTGCGGTCGTTCGCACCACACCGGCCTCAGCACTCCCATCAGGGAGTAAGCACGAATGCAGCTTGAGAAGTTGCTCGTATGAAATCAGTGTCGTCGTGTCATCCATAATGGAGTTGATAACTTCAAGAAGGCGTTTGCGAGGGTCGTTCGAAACTTCGGACGATGTGCCGAAGCTTGAACGTCGGTTCGCTGGTGTGTCATGTGCGGCACCGATGGCGTCGTACAAGTCGCTGGAACTGAATGTTGTGGACTTGAACCCATCAACAACGAATGTAGTGAGCGCTTCCTTTCGCCCAAACTCATCGTACTCTGCCTCCATTTTGCTCCGCACCTGCATCATATCAATTTGAAATTTAGTCACCTGGTCAATTTCCCAGCACATCCAGCAACGGACTCACTGCTTCAATCTCTCTCATTACAGGAGAGCGTGGATTCCCTGGCGTGCCAAAAAAGTTTTCACCTGCAAAACAATACAGAAACGTGTGAGCCATTTGCGTAGCAACAAACAGCGCTCAAGTATGAAGTTGGCCTACCTGCAGAGTACGGGGATGTGGAAGTGAAGACAGGCTTTTTGGAATGTGCAGGTTGTGCAGGAATTGGCTTCTTCCCAGGATGAATGTGACCTAAATGGAGGGCATGCATGATGGTTAAATGTGATGTTGAGAGGACTTGCCTGAGTGCTGTTCGTACCTGACACGTTGTACTTGCATAATACACATTCTTTCTCGACGGCTGCCACAGTTGGTTGTGGCGCTGACGTTTTCTCGGGTTTTGGCTCCGTAGATTGCGGTTCACCGTTCATTTTGATCGATTCACCGGCGAAATATTTGCTGATCGTTGGGACAAGCTTGTTGACATCACCAAACACAGTGCCTTCCGTTGGACTGACTGCATGCAAGTACATAAGGTAGTACCGCACATGCACTAGCAATGTCCAGCGGCTTCGTATCATTCCGTTGCAGCGCTGGATGATGCTTTCTTGGGATTCGTCTCGCTCTGCTTGGGTTGTCTCGTCGAAAACGCCATCGAACACTCCGTTACGGAGCAGGGTTACGATAGATTTCAGAAGAGATATAACGGCCGTGTGGTCTTCACTACTCATCGAAATGGCCATTCTATTGGCAAGATCGAAGAGACCCCATTCAAGGGCCAGTGGCAGGGTGTCAGCCATCCGAACTGGATGCACGAAACTGTGACGTAAGTATCCGCAACATGAATCTAAATTCTCAGTTGAAAACCACGTACCGTCTTCTTTTGATGGGTTGGATTCGAGCAGATCGCCGTTCGCGGTGATGGCATTGTCAAGCGATTGACAGTACTGGAAACGAGTAATATGAAGCAACCCTGTAGCTGAGCCCTGGACACTCAAGAGTTCGACGTGAAGAGTTGCTAAAATAGTGATTGATCGAAGAAGACGTTGAATGCGCTGCAACTCTTCAGTATCTTCGGGTATGACCTCGTCGGAGTACCATGATAGCACAGCAATTGTCGACATCTTGTATACCATGGGGACTGATATGATAGTCTGTATGCCAGCGCGTCTCGCATGAGGAAGCAAAAACAAGTGACTTTGCTGGACATTCGCTAGCACCAACCACTCGGGCTGTTGGCCACTGTATACTCGCCCTGTGTGGCCTTGGCCTGGATCGATCATCATGAGTGAACCAGCCTTTCGGAACATTTGGATTGGATCGTTCCAAATTGACGATGCTGAGGCTGCTGACGCCGCTCCTCGTGCGAGACTGGAAATCGCAGTTGGTGAAGCGGGGGGACTGCCTCCGAACGAGAAACGATATCTCCGAGAACCTTGCAGTTGATCGTTGCGATGCCACACGCTATGTGCGACTAGAACACAAGCGTCCGACTCGTCTTTCATTGGGCAGAAGACTTGCCCCATCAGCCATCGGCCCTGTATCAAAAAGTTGGTATGATCAGCTATAATCTGGATGACTCACAACAGCGAGCGATGGTGAGCGTACCTTGGTAACCAAGCGTAGGGCATATTCAAGAGAAGCATTTAGTGTGGTGTTATCAATGTGATCCACAGCGATGGCAGCGCGGTTGCCGCTCTCCGTGGCATGATTTGCAATCAAAAATCGTGCGACGTCGTTGTGTGCGAAGTCAACGGCCTCCGACAGTGGCGATGTACCCCAGCGATCCAGCAAATTGACGTTGGCGCCACAGCCAACCAGATACTTGGTGATGTCCAAGTGGCCTTCAGCACTTGCGATGTGGAGCAGAGTACGCAGATCATAGTCTTGTGCATCGGGATGAACAATGTCTGGTACAAACCGCTTGAGCTCGTCGAGCGTACCCTTCTTGGTCGCGGTAAACGCGAGCGAGACGTACCGCTGGTCTGCTTCGACACTCCCGGTCTGCAACGACAGTTTCGCCTTTTGGTGTGCGCGTAGCATCTCGGCAATCGCAAAGAGCCGCTTGTCCAACGCGATGCTGATGGGGGAGCGACCCGAGTCGTCGAGCACGTTCGTCTCCACATCCGCCGAGAGCAACAGCTCGATCACGCCGAGCTGCGCATTCTCCACGGCGACATGCAGCGACGTTCGTCCCAGCCCATCGACACTGTCAAGCCGCAACCCATCGAGCCACACGCGCTTCACTTTCTCCGTGTCGCCGCGCTGCACCGCCTGGAACAGCGCCTGGATGTCACTGCTCGAGCGTGACCGCAGCATCCGCCCCGGGTTGCCACCGCTTGGCTGGCCGCCGGAGAGCCGCTTGGCCGCCACGATCGACGGCGTTGGCGACGACGCCAGCGTCACGCGCTCCAACAGCTGCACGATGCGTGCATTCTGCGTCTCGAGCGCGCAGTCCATGGGCGAGCGGCCCCACCGGTCGATGCCGTCGGTTCTCGCGCCGTGCTGGAGCAGGAACTCGACGGCGCGCTCCTGGCCATCGCTCACAGCGATGTGGAGCGGCGTCCTGCCACACACACAAAAGCGTTAGTCTTCTGCTGTACAAATCAAATCGAAAGACGTGTACGCCACCGCTTGTCGTAGTCGGCGGCGTTGACGTCGGCGCCGTGGTCCAGCAGCCGCTGCATCATCTCGAGGTCGCTCTCGGCGGCCGCCCAGCACATGGCCGTCGTGTGGGTCAGCCGCCCCAGCGTCTCTGCGCCACCCACGCCGACTCCTCCTGCGCGCGCTTCTCCTCCTCCTCCTCCTCCTCCATCCCCTCTGCCGGTCGCGGTGGTGTCCATGTTTGTTCTCTCCGTGGATCAATCGAGTTCAACTTGCCGCAGGATTGTCAAGCGTTTTTACACTTACATTCCGTAAAAATATGAACACGTAATTACCGATATCCTCACAAACCAGCTGGTTGGTGTGCCGCACGCCACTTTCAGATTTGCCGGCCTCTCAAGCGATGGCGCACGCGGCGTTGAAGTTGGTGCGGTGGACCGAAGGTACACGACGCACCGCGATCCTTTTCCGACGACCTTCGCGCAACCTCTGCGTCCTCCCGCCAATCGCGGCGCCGTTCCTCCGCACGTCACATTCTTCGAGAAGCTCCATTTCGGAACCCGCTCTGGTTCCTCCGGCCGCCGACCTTTTCTCCCTCCACTCGTCTCGTTCCTCTTCCCCCACCATGGCCTCGGACCTCACCAAGCTCGGCCTCGCGCTCACCGTGGGTGGCGCCATCGGCGCGACCGCCGCGTCGGTCGTGCTGGGCCAGAAGCTCACGCGCGGCGCTTCGTCGGCGGCCAAGCCGGCGCCGCTCAAGCTCTACATCTACGACCACTGCCCGTTCTGCGTGCGCGCACGCATGATCTTTGGGCTCAAGAAGGTCGAGCACCACTTGGTCTTCCTGGCGAACCATGACGAGGCCACGCCCATTGGGCTTGTCGGCTCCAAGCAGGTGCCGATCCTCGAGCTGCCGTCGGGCAAGGCCTTCCCGGAGAGCATGGACATTGTCCGCTACGTGGACGAGAACTTTGGTGGCCCGGTGCTGCTCAAGGAGGCCTCGGGCCGCGAGGACCTGAAGAAGTGGATTAAGGACTCGGCCGACGTGCTGCGCCTCGTGTACCACCCGCGCTTCCACAAGGCCGTCTTCGCCGAGTTCGCGCAGCTCGAATCCCGTGAGTACTACCGCATCAAGAAGGAGAAGACGATCGGCTCGTTCGAGGACGCGCTCGCGAAGACCCCGGAGCTCAAGAAGCAGACCGAGAAGTTTTTGGAGGAACTCGCCCAGCTCTTCCACTCGAACCGTTCGGTCAACGCCGGAGGTGTGAGCTACGACGACATTGACCTCTTTGGCCGCTTGCGTGGACTCACGCTCGTTAAGGGCCTCAAGTGGCCCAAGAAGCTGCGCGAGTACATCGACCACTATGCCGAGGTCTCGGACATCCCGCTTCTCGACTCGATGGCGCAGTACTAGACTGTAGTCACTGCGGCACCTTCGTCGTACCGGTAGTCATGATTCATTGTGTCAGTGATCTGCGTGTTCACGGCAAAGATCAAAATTATGACTGAATAATTCATTTCGCACGCAATCGTGGATATATTTGTTCAGAGTCGTATGCACATTACTCGGTTTCAGAAACCGAATGGCTTTACATGCAAGTGGGACCCGACCTTGTTGACCTGCGGCGACCGTGGGAAGCAGCTTAGATCGTGGCCATGGCCTCCAAGAGCGGGATATCAGCGACCTTCGAGTAGTGGTCGATGTACGCGCGCACCTTGGGCGGCCACTTGACGTCCTTGATCAGCGTGAGGCCGCGCAGCGAGCCAAAGAGCGTGATGTCGTCGTAGCTCACGCCGTTCGCGTTGACCGACTCGGGCGAGTGGATCAAGCCCTCGAGCTCCTCGAGCGACTGGTTGAGTCCGGCAAGGTACTCGGGCGTCTTCGCGAGCAGCTCTTCGAACGAGGCGCCCAGCATGGCCTCCTTCTTCATGGTGAAGTACTCGCGCGAGGCGCGCTGCGCAAACTCGGCAAACGGCGCACGCGGGTTGCGTGGCATGAGCAGCGGGAACATACTCTTGGCGGCCTTCTGGTTCCACTCCTTCAGGTCCTCACGGCCCGAAGCCTCCTTGAGCAGCACCGGGCCGCCAAAGTTCTCGTCCACATAGCGGACGATGTCGAGGCTCTCCGGGAACGCCTTGCCCGACGCGAGCTGCAAGATGGGCGCCTGCTTGGAGCCGACGAGCCCGATGGGCGTGTGCTCGTCGTGGTTGGCGAGGAACACGAGCTCGTGCTCGACGTTCTTGAGCCCAAAGATGATGCGCGCGCGCACGCAGAACGGGCAGTGGTCGTAAATGTAGAGCTTCGGCAGCGGCTCGGCGCGCGCAGCGGTGGTGGCCATGGTGACTGGGTGAAGTGAGGGAAGAGAACTTGGTGGGGCGAAATCCGAAATGAGTGAGGCTTGGGAATGGATCTGGAATTCCCTGGAGTGGCGATGAGGGGGAGACTGAATCAAAATGAGCCAATCAGCGCGACGGAAACAGATGACGCAATCTGCGACGTGTGAGAGAGCGATTTTAACATGATCTGGTTTACTGTATAGGATCTTTATAGTGGACCTAATAATCTACATATGACTTGATTAGTGGCCCCTACCCCCACGTAATCTAAAGGATGGGTCTGATTGCGGTCGCTGTCATCCGGATCAGGACAGCTCCAGGTACGAATCAAGATGGACTCCCCTGGCGCTGACAAGGATTTGTGCACGATTCAGGAGCGTCGGGTGGAGATGGCTGGCACTGTGGGGATCAACGTGGTGTTCTGGACATCCAGCACGCGACCGGAACTGCATCACATCGGTTGGTTGGATCTCTGTTGGCAGATCCGTCGACGCTCGACCAGCACCACATTGCTCCGAGTCCCACTAGCTGTGCAGACTATGGAGGAGCGGTATGGAATCCATCACGGCGGCAATGCTTGAGCCCACATCGTTATAATACAGCGACTCGAGGCGCAATTTTGGAAACCAATACTGAATAAACACACTCCGTGTTCGCAAAGGCACCGAGTGCAGAGCTCTGACAACACTGTGTACACGATGGACCAAGATATCCTGCAGTTTGAATGCGGTACTGTAAGCCACCACATTCATGTGGTTGGCACTCAGAACGCGAGCCAATGCCAACGCATCCGATCACCACTATTACTACAGCGAATGCTTTCATGTTCATACATGCATTCTTCCCTTCATTAGGAACGGTTGGGTTCACCATCATCATGAGGACGTCATCCTGAGCTCACGACATGACGCAGTCAACCACAGAGCCATAGACACCTCGTCGCAGCTCGGGTGTGATTACGAAATTCACGAAGCAGAGATCGACCGCCCCATCAGGAGACCATCGCCAACCATTGGGGTCAAATCAGTATCGCATATCAATCGCGGCAGTGGTCGAGTCGAAGACTACGTGCGCGTGTTTCCTTGTTCATAACACAACCTTCCACCACGTCATCACCACTCTTCGTCTCCACTAACTCATTCCCACCATGCTCGCCGCCCCAGCTGCCCTCCACGAGCCGCTCCCAAAGCTCTACGTTTACGACCGGAGCCCGTTTGCCACGCGCGCGCGCATGATATTCGGGCTCAAGAAAGTCGCGCACGAACTTGTCTTCCTCGCTAACCATGACGAGCGCACTCCGATTGCACTCGTGGGGATCAAGCAGGTACCGATCTTGGAGCTCCCATCGGGCGCTGCCTTCGCCGAGAGCCTCGAAATCGTGCGCTACGTCGACGAGCACTATGGTGGGTCCGAGCTGTTGAAGCCAGCATCAGGTCGCGAAGAGTTGATGAACTGGTTTCAGCGCGCTCGCCTACCGCAGCTCTTACTTATGCTGCCACGCGTGACCAAGGTGCCGCTCGCCGAGTTCGCGCGCCGCGCGTCCCGTGAATATTTTGTTGAGAAGAAGGAGGAAGTTTTCGGGTCGCTCGATGAGCTGTTTACCAAGACGCCCGAGTTCGTAGGTACCATGAATGAGTTGCTCACGGAACTCGAGGGTCTGATGGATTCGAAGACGGCTGTCAACGCTGGCGGGCTCGGTTACGACGATATCGAGCTCTTTGGAGCACTACGTGGGCTCACACTGGTGAAAGGTATCGTCTGGCCGTCCAAAGTGCGTGCTTATGTCGAGCACCTGTCGGACTTCGCAGACGTCCCGCTTTTCTTCTCGATGGCGAAGATATAACATCGATTGTCGGTCCAACGTGCTTATGGACAGCAAAAACAGTCTTGCTCATTTTGAAATTACATAAAGGCACAGTCGTGTTGAAGAGCTCTTCCTACCTACAGTACCCTTTGGATTCCTGGATACAGTATCACAGTTGCGGTTTGACGGAGTCGCAATAAAGGAACTTTGTTCCACGTACTACCCTCCAGTGAAACAGATGAGGAGAGCGCCAACAGTCTCACTAGAGGTGGAAGCGAGCGGAGGAGTACCACACAGTGCCCACTGGAGTGATGATCGATCGCAGCTGCACCCACGCGCTCTGATCCTCTCGTAAGGATGTGATTCCGAAGTGAGCGCTTGCGGAGTCACATCGAGGCTTCGGCAGATAGACCACTGCACTGTGCCGCTTGAAGAGTTGCTTCTCTCTTCACGATCCGAGTGGGCGTCTGTAGCCCTGTCGTAGATGCTGAGTTCCACACTGCCCGGGGCTAAACGTGGGCATCCTCCCTGAACAACCCGCGTAAGTGTACATATGAATGTTGCATTTTTTTTCAGGAACCGCGACTCCACCTTCCTCTTCTGCGCCACTGGATTTCTTACCGCCAAGTTGAACTTGTGCACTCCGGTGCTTGGTCTAATCAGCCGCCCGACAGAAACTGAAGAGAGTTGAGACCTTCGCGTCTCACATAAAAGGGGCAGTACCAGCAGCCCCACAGCGTTGAAATTCTCTGCTGTGAGCCCAACACTGGTGACTTGTCTCTCTTGACAAAACTGCAGTCACCGCTCTCCTTGGCGCTGAGCTTGGTTACATGAGCGAGAGGTTAGTGGCTGAGCAGGAAAGCAGTTGAAGTCTCGCACAGAGGGAGTGGGAGCTTGGGCTGTACTGGACTGTACAGTGGCACCATGCGAGCAGAGCAATCCAGTGGCCACCTGCTCGAGAGAAAGGTCCCAGTGTCCCCGCTCCTTCATGAGGGCGATTCCCGCCCTCCTCGGCATCCATCGCTTGAAAACTCACTCTCAATTTCTCCTCGCGCCGCTCACATCTCCGACCACGACCGGGACTCCACTCGAGGAGGGTGGCGGGATGCAGCAGTCCACAACACTCGCGATCGTGCTGTTAGGCCTTTGCCTCACGGTCACTGCGCAGGCCCAGACGCTGACCAAGGCCGACGATGGCACAGGGCTCCATGTGTACTTCCGCACTGCGTGGACATCGCCATACATCCACTACAATACCGGAAGCGGTTGGACGACTGTGCCTGGCCTCAAGATGACCGCGAGTACTGACTACGTGCGGTTCCCACCTCAAGAGGGATGGTTCCGCTTCGACCTCGCGCCGCCTGCGAGTTCGCTGGAGTTTGTGTTTAACAACGGCCAGGGGGTCTGGGACAACAACAACAACGCCAACTACAAGCTGACGGGAGCGGGTACGTGGGCTGTTACGACCAAGGTCACGACACCGCCCACGCTCCCGACGTGCTGGACCTGGAACGGGCTCGACGCCTGCCCTAACACGACCATCAACGACGTCTCTGCCAGCGAAGAGATTCGTCGCTTCCAGACACCGCCGCGGAACACTTCGACGTGGTCGATTGAGTACCAAGACTACCGCTCGCTCACCGGCTACGCGCACGTTGTGTACGACGCTGACCGACGCGGTGCTAACGTCACGGCGCGGACGTTCCTCCGCGTAGCTGCGAGCAGCGCGACGTGCGTCTACTTCTTCAACAACGTTGCGCAGTCGTCGCCCGACTTCCGCGTCACGGCCAGCTCACTCACCACGGAGCTGCTCGTCCGTGTCGAGTGCACGCAAAAGTCGAACGGCGAGAAGTGGGTACTAGGCCTCGACCCGGTGTACTTGCTGTGGACCAACACTGCCGTGCCCACACCCGCGGCCCTGCAGAACGGCCAAAAGGGAGCAATCGTGGACCTCTTTGGCTGGCCCTGGAAGGATATCGAGGCCGAGTGCAAGGACTTTCTGGGTAAGGCCGGATACCTGGGCGTCAAAGTGAGCCCGCCACAAGAGTCCATCATGTCAGACAAATGGACAGCCGACGACCAGCGCAACCCGTGGTACAACTTCTACCAGCCTGTGAGCTACCGGATGTACTCACGCATGGGTTCGCGCACGGAGCTACGTTCGATGCTCCAGACCTGCCGCGCCAACGGTGTACGCGTGTACGCCGACGCCGTGATTAACCACATGGTTGGCGAGGGAAACGACGTCAACCTCAAGCACCGCAACGCAGCCGGCACATCGTGTGCGACGTGGACCGACAAGTCGAGCACCAAGGGTTCCCCGTACTTCACGCACTCATTCGCGTACGAGGCCAACGCCTTCACGGGCGAGCGCCCGGCGCTCGAGTTTCCGGCTGTGCCCTACGGACCATCCGACTTTCACTGCCAGCTCACGGCCGACGACGAGACCAACTTCCGCAAGCTCGAGGTCGGTTGGCTGCTCGGACTCGCCGATTTGAACACCAAGAAGACGTTCGTACGCGAGCGCATCGCCCAGTACCTCATCGACCTCATGGGTATTGGTTTTGCCGGCTTCCGCATTGATGCTTACAAGCACTTGGGGCCGACTGACGCAGCGGCGATCTTGGGGACATTCACCAAGTACATGGGTGGCAGCCTTCCCGACGACTTTCTCATGTGGGGAGAAGTGATCATCAAACCAGAATGGAAGGATTTTCTTGCGTGCAACGAGAACTCGGGTTACAACTTCTACAAGGGACTCGACACGCTCTACACCGCGAACGGCATCTCGACATCAGACATTGAAAAACTCAAGATCTGGTCGTCCGACTACCCGGTCAACTACCCCATCTGCGGTTCATGGGTGCTCCCTCCGTCGCGGTTCGTCGTGCAGAACGATGACCACGACCAGCAGTCGGCCGACTCGGACACACGTCCCATGGGTGCTCTTGGCTCGGTGCTCATCAAGGAAAAGAACGTCTCGCTGCACCGCTCGTTCGAACTCAAGCTGTTCAACGATCGATCCACCGACTGGCGCATCAAGGTCGTGCTTAGTTCGTTCACGTTCGGCACGGACGGCGCGATCGGCATTCCAGACGGCTTCTCGGACTGCAAGGGCATGGCCACGGGCGCGCCTAGCGTGTGCAAGAAGACGACCGTGTACGAGCCGGCGTTCCGCGCCGGGTCCTGTGGATACACGGTCGAGGGCTTCGCTGGCGGCAAATGGACGCGCGTCCATCGGGACCTCGCCATCGTCAACGCCATGCGCGCGTGGGTCGGTCTCTCGCCGGTCACGAACAGCGATCTGGGCGTGGTCGGTGCGTGCTAACAGCGACTCGCGAAGGAACTCCCTTGAATAAGAGAACCCGTTGAAATGGATACAAACGATGACTCAGCAAAAAGATCCATTTTGATGACGTAGGCTGTATCGGATTACGCCTCCTGATTGGTGGAAACGTGGATAACCGTCTTCTATTTAGAGCATCTCCTGCCGAATTCGTTGGTTTTTCCATCAGTCCACTTTCAGACCCGCCGACCCCACGCCTACTCAAGCCACCGCCACACCCGACGCACGATGGCCACCAGCGCTGTCGCCGCGCCGCTACCGAAGCTCTACATCTACGACCACTGTCCGTACTGTACGCGCGCGCGCATGATCTTTGGGCTCAAGAACGTCCCGCACGAGCTGGTCTTTGTCGCCAACCACGACGAGCACACGCCCATCGGACTCGTGGGGGCCAAGCAGGTGCCGATCCTGCAGCTCGCGTCGGGCGAGGCCTTCCCCGAGAGCCTCGACATTGTGCGCTACGTGGATGAACACTGGGGCGGTCCCGTGGTGCTCAAGGAGTTTTCCGGCCGGGAGGACCTCAAGCTGTGGTTTGAGAAGATCCACAAGTACCTCCACCGCTTGCTGTACCCGCGCAAGGTCGCGGCGCCGTTCGCCGAGTTTGCGCTGCGTGCGTCGCGCGAGTACTTCCAGAACAAGAAGGAGAAGACCGTCGGACCGTTTAAGGATCTCATTGCGCAGTCGGCCGAGCTCATCGCCGCCATGGAAGCGATCCTCGTCGAGCTGGAAGGCCTGCTTGCGTCCGAGAAGTCGGTCAACGCCGATGGCCTGAGCTACGACGACATCACGGTTTTTGGCTCGCTGCGCTGCCTCACTATTGTGAAGGACCTCACGTGGCCGCCAAAGGTGCGCGCGTATGTCGAGTATTTCTCGGAGGCCGCCGACATCCCGCTCCTGACCGCGATGGCCAAGTTTTAGAAATCCATGCGTGCAACGGGGTTGCCTACATGAAAGGTTTTGAGGATCATACAAGAGATCAATGACAAAGCAATGCGAAACGTCTCCAAATGAAAGTTAGTGCGCGTTTGCGGGGGCAGAAGTTTTTCTTCTTCGTTCGAGTTTGTCCGCTCTTATCCGTTGTTCACTAAGCCGTGGTCATGGCGGAGAGTAACTTCGTAGCATTAACGGAGCACAGCCTTGGTCCATGTCCACGGTATATGCTCCCTTTCACCATGCTTACGCGAGTGGCTGTAGTTGTGCGCCGCAGCACTCTCCTGTGCGCTCAGCTTTCACAAAACCCAACACCAACACCCAGTGCCCTGAAAACGTATCATAGTGACGTCCCATTCAACTGCAACAGCATCGACAACTCGTCATGCGGTCGTACTGTGTTCCAGTTGATGCTGTTTGCGCGGAATACTGGGACCAAATTGGCCCCCATGTTCACGCGGGCGGGTCCGTCACTCTTGCCAACGTGAACAGCACGATGCCATCATCGTCGAGCCACAGTGATGACGTGCTGATCTTGCCACGCTGTCAATACGCTCGGGGTTTCTATGACGCCAATCGGCACAACATGGAACTGGAGGTTTCGCGATCGAATCAAGACCTCGCGTCCTTCGTCTGGGGTGGGCGACCGAACGCTCGCACACGAAGAACACTGCCCACAATCCCTACAAGAACACTGAAAATCAACTACGCACCAGACATGATCATCCATCATTATATCACAATGTTACGAGCCCACCAAACTATAACCGGCCTTCACCTCAGGTGGTAACCGTACCGACACCGTCTCCCGATACGATCATCATGCCGGCGACAAACCCGCACGGCGCGATACCAGAGATCTTTTCCACCGAAGGAAAAAAGGCGTTATCGATCGTCTCGTGGCGCACGTTTCGGAATCCACTCGTGTCAATGACGCGCCGCAATGGCACGCAGAGGTGCTTGCATGTGTGGTCCGTAAAGTCGGCGTGGGCCGCGTCGGCTACAGCATTGGCCACTGCGACCAGCTCACTCGTGTCGCAGAGTGGACTGTTGTTGTTGTCGTGGCTGGCTAGCACTTCCATGCGCCGTAGCGGCGGCAATTCGTTACACTCGATTAGTCGTCGCATGATCTCGGGTGCATCTTCCTCGTCGATCAGGTCTTGGTCGTACAGCGCGTCGAGTCGCTCAAAGTACGCAACGGTGGCTGCCCACTCTTCGCTGTCTTCGTTGCAGCCGTCGGCGCGGAGCTGCTCGCCGGCGGCGCGAACGCTCGCGTCACGGTGGAGCAAGTACGCGAACCCTTCGAGCGTGTACGTGTCGACCTGGTCCTCGACCATGGCACAGAACGCACAGTACGCGTCCGTGTCAACTGTGATATTCTCAAAGTGGAGCGCCAGTGGCGTGACGCGGCTGGTCGCGTCGCTCGAAGCCGAACGAAGCTCTTTCTTGCCGTGTGTCGCCAACTGCAGGCCACCGAGTTGGTGTGCAAGGTCTTTGTCGGCTTCCAGCTCGGTTTCCGGCTGCGCGGGGGTCGGTTCATCGCGCGCCGTGGGCAACACAAACGGCAGCGCCGTGTAGAAGACCGAGTCCACGGCAAAGCTTCGGTAGAGCACTTGGTCCAGCGCGTAGGCCATGCAGCCCGTGAGCGAGAGCAGCTTGACGCACGCGTCCCCACTTTGCTCAAACCACAGCGGCGGCTCGCCGGCGTGGTCGAGCGCGCACGACTCTTGCTGCTCGGCGTCCGAGAGCAAGTAGGCCGGGACGGGCAGACACCAGTCGAGCGTGCAGCCACGGCCAAAGTGGCGCGTGAGATCGTAGCCGCGAAGCGCCAGCGACGCCGTCTCGTGGTCGTGACGAAGCGCGCGGTTGCAGCTCAGCAGCACGACCACGTCGCGCAGTTCGAGCGCGTCGATCACGCGGGACCGCGCCGGCAGCGGCAGCGCGGCCATGAGCCAGGGCGACGACGGCGCCTGCGAGGCCGGTGGGGGAATTGCCATGGGCGACGGCGCCATTCGAATCGAATTCCAAAGTGAGCTTTTCGCTGGTGGCCAGCGTTGACACAGGGCTGCTTGTTGAAGAAGCAAGGAAGGACCCACTGGCTTCACGATGGGTTCACGTTCTTTTTCTCTTCTTCCGGGATGGATACATTCTACCTCGAGAGAGGGACACTTACAATCTTGTGCATCAAGATGATTGTCGATTAGTGACCTTGAAGTCCCCTCTCGTTCTGTGACGGAGACGGCTTCGCCACACGGACACACTCGGTCCTTGCTCCCCCTGCGCTGGCCATCAGCACACCATGGGAACCTCG
>JAADVT010000716.1:0-16930 GCA_023335895.1 Pythium rishiriense
CTGACTGCGATCACCACCGGAGCGGATACCGTGGGGTGGAAGATCTCCGCTCCTTTGGAGAAAACTGGGTACATTGTCGTGGAGCCAACCATCGCCACGTGTGCGGATCACGTCAAGAGCAACGGGCTGGGGCACTCCTCCTCCGCATCCGTTTCCCCTCTCCTCTCCCCAAGGCTGTGGCCAGTCCTGCCTTCCCGCAACTGGCGGCATATCTGGGGGTATCACGGCCACATTTGTCGTGTACACTCTCAGCACGCGAGAACGCAGGCGTGGGGGGCGTGCCTGACCTGTTCCATGCAACTCCACGACAGAACGACGCAGCACCGAACAGCTCCTCAACTGGATCGTGAATATCGTAATCCAGAGGTCATTTCACACCTCATAGAACGAATGTTTCTAGAAATAGATGTCATGAAATACTCAAATAAATCAATCCAAACAGTAGTTGAAGTCACCCCCACTCCGCACCCGCATTCAAACAGAAAACGGACAGCCGATTTGAAGTGCCGATGGAAATCCACGTTGAAGCGCCCGCTCGAGCGCCCTTGACACGCACGTCATGCCGACTGACCCAAGAGCTCCCCTCCGCTCCGCTTGGACCCTCTCCTCCCCCCGCATCCACCCCCTCTTGAACATACTCCCCGTTTGCCTTCAGCTTCGAGAAAGATCTTCCATACCGAATCACAGTGTTTTGAGACCGTCGTTGCAAAACACCCCTCCTCCTCTTCTTCCCTCCTGTTGCTCCCCTTCCTCCGCTTCGCTCTCACGGTCTCCGTTATTCGCGGAGGGGGAACTCGCGACGCGCGCTTCCTCTCGCTTCTCACTTTCCAATTTGCCGCCTCGCGCGCACTTCGGCACCCAGCTTCGCTCCTTCCAAGATGCCGCAGCTCACTTCCTCCAGTTCGAAGACCGACGTGTCGAGCGTCGACACGCCTTGCCGGGGCGCACGTTACTCGCTCGATCTCACGGACGACGAACTCCTGGCAGAGCTGCGACCCACGCAGAGCGACTTCAACGGCAGCGACGACGACGCCGACTCGTGGGGCGCCTCACTGTCGATCGTCCGGGATATCCACGCGGGTCTCATCGGCCGCAAGCACCTCTTTGACACACCCTTCGGCGCCAAGGCCATCGCGTACGCCGATTGGACGGCTAGCGGCCGCGCGCTCGCGAGCATCGAAGACTTTGTGCGCGACCAGGTGCTGCCGCACTACGGTAACACGCACACGACAAGCTCGATCACGGGTCTGCAGACCACGTCGTTCCGCGAGGAAGCACGGCAGGTCATCGCGCAGGCCGTGAACGCCAAGACCGCCGGCAAGGTTGCCGAGGACTGCGTGCTCTTTACGGGCCAGGGCACAACCAGCGCCATCAACAAGATGGTCTCGGCGCTCGGGCTCTCGCTGCCGTTGCCGCCGACACATGACGCTACCGACCGGCCGATTGTATTCGTCGGGCCATTTGAGCACCACTCGAACATCCTCCCGTGGCGTGAGAGCTGTGCCGAAGTCATCCACGTACCCGAGAATGGCGAGGGTAAGCTCGACCTCGCATTTCTTGTCAACAAGCTACAGCAATATGCTGCGCGTCCGCTCAAGATCGGCTCGTTTTCAGCCGCCTCCAACCTCACGGGCATCCTCACTGACGTCGACCACGTCTCAGCCGTGCTCCACATGCATGGAGCGCTCGCGTTCTGGGACTACGCCTCCTGCGCGCCTTACGTCAAGATCGACATGAACCCGATTGTTCATGGACCGATGCGGCCGTACGTGTACAAGGATGCGATCTTCTTCTCCGGCCACAAGTTTGTCGGTGGGCCCAACTCGCCTGGTGTCCTGGTCTGCAAGAAGCGCCTACTGGGTAACGCGGTGCCGACGGCGCCCGGCGGTGGTACTGTGTTCTTCGTCACCAAGGATGACCACCGGTACTCGTCCAACAAGGTTGAGCGCGAGGAAGGCGGCACACCCGACATTGTCGGCAGCATTCGGCTCGGACTCGCTGTCGAGCTCAAGCAGCGCGTGGGTCCTTCCAACATCATGAAGCTGGAGACGCACCACTTGGAGACTGTGCGCACGTCGCTCCAAGCCAACAACAACATCGTGCTGCTGGGTCGAAACGATTTGCCGAAGGTGCCCATTTTCTCGTTCCTCATCCGGTTCGGCGCGCGCTTCTTGCACTTCAACTTTGTCTGCGCGCTGCTCAACGATCTCTTCGGCATCCAGACGCGCGGCGGGTGCCAATGCGCGGGCCCATACGCGACGCGCATTCTCGGCATCACCGACAACTTGTTGTACGCGTTCGAGTCGGCAATGGTCGACAAGCAGCTCGTGCTGCGCGCGGGTTTCTCGCGGATCAGCTTCCCCTACTTCCTGGACGATAGTGACGTCGACTACCTCCTGCGAGCTCTCCACTTTGTGGCCGACGACGGCTGGAAATTCTTGCCGTTCTACCGATTCAACCATAAGAACGGCGCCTGGAAGCACCACACGCGCTTTACCAAGTTTCCGAACCGCAAGTGGCTCGCGGACTTCGGATCCCCCACGTCGCCGGAGCTACGAGAAGTACTGAGCGACGACGAACTACGTGTACACCAGCTCGCTAACCTCACACAGGCAAGACTTCTCGCGGACGGCATCTCGAGAGGTACGGTGAGTCTGCCTACCTCCACCGGCGAGATCCGCGACGCACACTACGACGTACTGCGTTGGTTTGCTTATCCCTCGGAGGCGGCAGCGGCGATTAAAACCGGAGTCAAGCCGCCCACGACCGACGTGATCACTGGACCCGTCCAGCCACACAAGTACCAAGAACAGGATCCGGCGCTCGCGTACTCGACAAACGATCAGGCGATGACATCACTGAAACCGCGCTGTTCGCTGTGGCACGAGCATGACTTCCACAGTATTCAAGAGGAGAGCAGTGACGCCGCGGAGAACGAAGACCACATGCGCGCACTCGGGACGTTCGTCGGCTCACGGCGTGCTGTTTTATCGCGGAGCTCGAGCAGCTGTGAGGCTGACTTCCGCGGCACGGAGACTCTGTTCTCGGAGGAGAGTGCCAAAGCGGCCAACCCTCGTACAAAGCGGAGCACGAGCTTGCCGGTGGAGCGCGTTGCGCCTCCAGCAAGACGCAACGCGCGCTTGACGCGCAGCGCCAGTGCACCAATCGGACCATCCCGCGTTGAAGACCACAAACGCCCTTTGCGCACGAGTGAGACAGTCCCAGCAGAAACAGCCACGCTCGCGCCGCACTTTGAGCACGTGCACAAGTCGACCGCGGCTATCAACCAGACGATCAACAGTGCGCGCGTGTTCCCGACACCGCCTGCCGCGCTCATGAAGTGGGTTGGGCTCGCGATCGCGCATTGGCAGATGATTGCCGATGGCGACCGAATTCTGGTCGCGATTTCAGGCGGAAAAGACTCGTTGGGCCTGCTCCACGCGCTGCTTCACTTCCAAAAGCGGTCGCCCGTGAAGTTCGGCATCGCGTGTGCGACCGTGGATCCGGAGACACCGGCCTATGACCCGAGTCCGCTCGGGTTGTACATCCAGTCACTCGGTGTGCCGCATTTTTACCTGCGTGAGAATCTCATCGAGCGCGCCAAGAAACAGCTCCGCGGCCAGTCGATCTTGTCGTTCACGGCGCGCATGAAGCGCGGCGCACTCTACTCGTGCTGCCGCAAGCATAAGTTCAACAAGCTTGCACTGGGGCACCACTTGGACGACTTTGCCGAGAGTTTCTTCATGTCAGCCATGCACAACGGCCAGCTGCGCACGATGCGCGCCAGCTACTGGAACGACAAGAAGGATGTCCAAGTGATCCGGCCGCTCGTGTACGCTCGGGAGCAGCTGCTCACGCAGTTTGCCCTCGACGCGCGGCTCCCTGTGATCAACGAGAACACGCCAGCGGGATTTGAGGAGTCCAAGGAACGCCAGCGCGTCAAGGGCATGTTATCCAAGGAAGAGAGCCTCTTTCCGGAGCTCTTCGGCAGCCTGCGGCGCGCTCTTGAGCCACTCATGTCGGACGTCAGCTCCAAAACGTCGAACTCGACTCCTGAGCAATCTCGCGCCGTCGTCAGCGATCCCTGTAGCCGCCAACCGCTCGGCGAGTCCGCGCCACTGGGCCCGACGATGGAAGCCAGCAAGGCCAAAGCCGAAATGCGCAAGCGCGACAAGATGCGCGAGGTGCTGCGCAGTCTGCTGCGCTCGATCGCCGCGTGAGATCTGTGGCTGGAGACGGAATAGGGGGTACATGGTGATGTGTGTGAGTCCGCGTGATCCGCATTGATGTGGGGTGTGTCGGTTGGTGGTAGATTGTCGAAGCAAGGTCTACTAGGAGCTTGCATACACGTTTTCGTACAATGAGTGTAATGCATGTTGGATGTCAGAACACCAAAAGAAGAAAAAATAAAAGCGATTTTCGTACCGGTCAGCCTGGTATCCACCAAATCTCCTTCTCACTAGGACGTACCCGGGCGCCGCGAAGGTGACAACGTCGCTGCAGAGGCCTGGGCCGCGGCCTTGTAAAAATGGAGCGTCTCGACCCAATAGCGCCTCGCCTCGGCCGAGTCGGCGCGGAGCTCATACGTGCGCGCGGCGTGCGGGTTGTGGCGCGTGCTCAGGTCGACGACCACGTCAAAATAGAACCACCCGGTGCCACCGCCACTGGTCACCGCCGCGCCCCCTCCACTGCTGCCGCTCCGCGTGGGCTGCCGATGGACAGTAATCTTGGAGATGCGTGCGATCGGGAAGCCGCCGCGCGGCGCGAACCCACGCGCGTAGTCGTCGCGGCTGAAGTGGTATGATAGAATGAACGTCTTGGGGTCCACTTTGAAAAAGCGCTTCTCAAAGCCGCGGAAGATCGAGGCGCTCTTTTTCTCGAGATGGCCCTCGAGCACGGGCATGGGTTTGACGTCGCCGTCGCGCAAGCGGTGCATCTCACGCACGAGTCCAACCATGGTCTGTCCCAGCTGTCTCAGCTTAGTCGGGAGTTGGTCGACCTCGCTCGCTAGCCGCGCGATCTCCATGTCCATATCAGGCACGCCGGCCACAAGGCGCCGCTTGACACTCTCGACACGCGCCAGCAACGCCGTCGTGTCACGAATCGGCTCGTACGTACGTGGGGATGGCGTCACAGTGGAGTTAGCATTAAGGTTCGGAGGAAGCACAAGTGGCGGTGGCGGCGGAACGCGGCGCAGTGATGGCACGGCGCCACCGAGCGGCGACAACAATGGCGACGACGAAGGGGAACGAGACGGCGAACGGTTCGTGGCTGTCGTCGCAGCCTGGGTCTCGCCGGTGCCGTCACCGTCGTCTCCATCGTCTTCAAACGGCTGCGCCGTCGACAACCGCGACTCGAGATCGTCTACCGCATCACGCTCGGCACGCAGCTTGAGCATCGCGCTATCCGACTTGGACCGCGCCGAGCGACCCACGACGCCCAGTGCACGTGGCGGACTAGGTGGCCGCGTGGGTGACGCCGTCGATCCTAGTGTGGTCGCGACACCAGCGAATGCGACGCTTTTCTCTGGTGGTGGGTCGGCGTCGCTCGTGGACGCGAGGGCCTCGGCCACGCACTTGCGCATGGTGCCTTTGAGAAGCGTGAGGCTGTTGGCCGCGGTCGAAGGCCCGCGCTGCTGCTTGAGCCGCTTGTACACTTCCCACGGCACGTCCTCGCTCTCCACGTCCACGGGCTCGTCGCTCTCGAGCAAAACGCGGAGGCTCTGGAGCTGGACCGCCTCGGCCGCGTCGTTGTCGCTACGACTGTATCCCAAACCCAACGCGTGTCAGTGAACGCTGGGCCTGCCTGTTCCTCATTATTGACTCACAATTGGTGGAGCAGCGTGAGGCTGTTGAGCGTCTCGGCGACCTTGGCACTCTTGGCGCCGTGGCACGCCATGCGCGTCGCCAGCGCGCGTTCGAGGTGCTGCTGCGCCATCTCCGCGCCGCCCTGCAGACGGTACGCCGTGCCCAACTCATGGAGCGTCTCGCCGATGCGCTCGGCTACGTATACAGTCAGTAAGAGCGATCGTCCGGTTCGGGTGCCGCCGACGCCACGTACGGGGGCCGTGCTTTTCGTGGATCACGAGCCGCTTGTGGAGCAGCGGGAGCGCACGTTCGTGGTCGCCGCGCATGTTGTAGAGCGTCGCGAGCTGCGCGAGATCGTCCGAGACGCCGACGTGGACTGAGAACCCAACCACCAGCACACAACGTCAGCCCGAACGGGAGACCCAGGCATTTGCAGGCGTGACCTACACTCGCCGTGGGCGAGCTGCATGGAGCGCAGCAGCTCTTCCTGCTTGGCGATGGCCTGTGGGGACAACCGGTCGGGTGAGGGAGGGAGGAGGGGAGAACGACACGCGCCCAGAAACCGTACTGCGTCGAGCGGATCCGGCGGCGCGTCGGCCGCCATGGTCACCGGTCCGGAAAAAAATGAAGAGCTCCAAATCTCAGGGACATCAGGCACCATAAGAGCGCCTGAAGCAACTCTCGTGCAACATAATTGCAACGTATCATTTCACGTGTCGCCCCACGTCCCTCGAAAATGGGACAGGTGATGTGGGGGTCGCGTTGCGACAGGGGGTATGAGCCCGCTTCGTCGGGGCCGCTCATACGGCAAACCGCTCAATGGGCTCCACACGTGGTATGGCTTTCCCGTCGCGCCAGTGGTTTGCCATCGGAGGCGGCCGCCCGTTATCGTCACTTTCGGACCGCAGCGTGCGACCACCGACGGCCGAGACGTACTCGCAGCAGCAACAGCGCGGGGGCCGTCCGCTGTCGCCCCACGTGACGGTCTACCGGCAGCCGCTGTCGGCGATGGCGTCCATCACGAACCGCGTGTCGGGCGTCGCGCTATCGCTCGGGCTGGCGACGGGCAGCGCTGTCGCGGCCTTTGGAGGGGACGTGCCGGCGTTGATGTGGACCGCGCTCCACGCGACGCCCGGCGCCACGCCCATCACCAAGTTCCTGGTCGCGTACCCGCTAGTGTACCACTGGATGAGCGCTGTGCGCCACGAGGTGAGACGTGCTCTGTGGGTGGTGAGAATGGGACCTGGATGACCGTTTGGCGTGTTTGGTGATAATCTGCTCAGGTTTGGAACCGACACCCCGAATATATCAACCTCACGGTCGCACCGCGCACCAGTGCCGCGATCTTTGGGCTCGCACTCGCGCTCAGCGGTGTCGCGAGCGTCGTGACGCTTGACGGGCCCGTGCCGCCGTCGCCGTCGACCAAGACGATGTAACGCTTTGATTTCAAGGTCAGTGGATAGTATGAATTATGATGGTGCGTCCGAGCGCACCTACAAATGAGTCGTTTCAAAGGAAGGAGGAAAGCGTCTACTCGTCCTTCTTGGCGGGGGCCTCAATGGAGTAGGCCATGGCGCCGAGCGTGACGAGACCCGCGGCGCCGAACACGGCGTAGCTCGACTTTGGGCCGTCAATGTTGTTGATGAGCTCGGGCTTGAGATCCCACGCCTACATCGATCGCAAAACAGGAAAAAGTCAACTCCAACGCATCCTTACAAATCCATTCGCAGAGGCCTCTCCAGACGTACGGCGTGGCGCAGCGCGACGAACGAGTGGTACGAGATCGGGAACGCGACGAGCGCCTTGGAGAGCGGCGCGAAGCCCGGGATCGCGTCCTGCGCGGCGTAGATGAGCGACGGCACGTCGGCGCCGACGGCGGCGAGCGCGCTCGCGGCCGTGAAGCCGACCGTGAGGCCGATGGACGCGAAGCGGTTGGAGACGGACGAGACGGCCGTGATCGGGAACGCGTAGATCTGGACGTGCGGCGAGACCGGGCGGCCGAGGCGCGCCTGGCGCTCCGTGTAGGAGGCCGTGGACATGGCCTTGGCCAGCGTCTGCGGCTGCTTGGCCGCGGCCGTCGCCGCCTTCTTGATCACCTGCACGCTGCTCATGGTCGAGGGATTCTGGTGGTGCCTTTGCCGGGGGAGAATGAGGTGGCGAGGCGACCGGCCGTGCGGTCCGGAGCTGCTCGTGCCGAGAAAAGAACCCCATGGAATAAAACCTCACATACCTGTATAATCACATACCCCTCTTCAAGAATAGAGGGAGAATGGCAGCTTCTTGAACTTTCGCAATGCATACAAGTGGGCCAGGCAGTTAGGAACTGTTACAACCAGTGTACCCATTGTGGGCATGGTCACACGTCGCAGATCGACAGCTAGGATGTGGGCTCGTCGATCGGCGACGCGAGCGCCGTGGCTGCGTCGGCGCTCGCCTGCGCGCGCGTATCGCCGTAGGCCTTGACCTCCTGGTACAGATTAGAGAGCCACGTTGCCTGCTTCGTGGCCGCGTGTTGGATGGCCTCACGGCCGTGGGCCCAGCGAGCGAGGCGGCGCTGCACGGCCGCGTCCGACGCCTGGCGCGGTGCGAGGCGCGCGGCCGTCGTGGGCCACACACGCTGTGGGAGACGGCTGCCCGTGGACGTCAGCGACGATGACGCCGACGTCGCACTTGTGCGCGCGCTGAGCGGCGCCGACCGGTACAGACGAGACGACGAAGGGTCGGGTACTGGGTCCGAGAACCTGTAGCCCGCGACGCCGGTGCCGTCCGTGAACGCCATGGACAGAGGGTAGCGGTACGACAGGTGCGAGGTCGCGCCGCTATACGCGTGATCACGGCCGAAACCATACGTTTGCTGCGGCCGTGACGCCACACCCCACCGGTCGTCCGACGAAAACTCGCTCGCGTCTGACGCCAACTCCCCGTCGAGGCGCGCGAGCTTGTCGAGCACTGCATCGCTGTCTGCATCGTCGTCGTCGTCGTTGGTCGTTTGGTTACTGTCCGAAGAAAACGACGAGGGAGAGTCGAACCGTACGCCCTTGGTTCTGGCGCGCGTGCGACCTCGGCTACGGCTGCGCCGGCTCTTATCGCGCAGCGACGCGAGCGCACGTCGCATCTTGCGCAGCTTGATCTCGCGCCGCTCGATCCACTCGTCGCGCTCGCGCAGCTGTTGCATGCTGGCATTCCAGCTCGCCGCACTGTGGTCGATCATCTCTTTCATCTCCTGTAAGATCGCCACGCGGTGGCCGCTCGCACTGCCCGCCGAGCCGACCTCGGCCCACTCGTGTCGCCATGCGAGCTTGTCTTTCTTGATCGTGTCGGCCTGCTTCTTGAGCTGCTTCTTTTGGCCAGCGACCAGCGCTTTCGCTTTGTCCAGTAGTGCCGTCTCCTCTGCCAGCCGTTGTCGCCACCGCTCGATCTCTGTCTCATGGTGACGGCCACGCCGCGCGTCACTTTCTCGTCGGCTAGAGCTTCGCTTACGAGCTTGCCGGTGCTGCACTCGGCCTTCACTCCCACTACTATCGCCACTGTGACTGTTGTCGTCGGCCGCACGGTGTCGTCTTGGTCGGTGTGCAGACACCGACCGTCGAGCCGGTAGATGCTTGTGGGTGGAGGCAGAGCCGAGTTGGCCGGGGGAGACATCGCCGCCTCGGTCTTTGTCCAAGGCCGCGATGTTGTCCGCGTCCACGACTCCCTTCTCAACTAGCTCTTGCTCGCGCTGAATCTGCCGCTGCTCTCGCTGCCGCGCGCGTTCGTCGTCTTCTTGTTGCCGCAGAGCCGCGGCGATGCTTTCGAGCCGACGCTCCTTGCGGTCGGTCAGCACGCGCTCTTCCTCGAGCAGCTCGCTCTCCATTTGCTTACGCATCTCTCTCACCTGGGCATCGCGCTCGCTACGCAGTTGAGCAAACATCTGGGCCGAGACCTGTTCTTCGTGTTCGACTCGCCGCTGCCTCTTGGCGTCCAGCTCGTCAGTGAGCTCCTCGAGCTGCTTCTCGTGCTGCGCGCGGAGACGCGCCTTCTGCCGCATCAACGCGAGCTCCTCGCGCTCTTGGAAATCGCGCAGTTGCGCGCTAAAGTCGCGCTTGAGCGTTCGCTTGCGGTGCTCGTACTCGAGCCGCTCGACAAGCGGCAGCGTCTCCAGCGCCGACAAGTGCATTTTGGCCATGCTGGACCGAAGCGACGCGATCTCGACGTGGAGACTCTCCAACTCGACACTCTGGTCGCGGCATCGCGCCTCGGCGAGCGTGCAGCGGCGCGTCGCGAGCTCCAACTGCGTCGCGACGTCTGCCAAGTGGTGCTCGAGCTCAGTCTTGTTCACGTCAGCAAGCTGGAGCCGCACGAGCATGGCGTCTGTGGTGGCGCCGACGCCGCTCGAGGCGATGCCAGCGCCATAAGCGACGCCCCGCGTTGTCGTGTGGCTCGACCGTGCCTGGAGCAGTGCCGTCTGGATTTCGTCCTTTTCGAGTGTCAGCGCCTTGATACGTGTTCTCGCAGTCTCCAGCTCATTTTTGGCGGTCCCGAGCTCTTCTTTGGCTTGGAGAAGCTCCTTTTCGAGGCTCTTGGCGTGCTGTTCAGCGCGGTCCTTTCCCGTCGCCATGCCGTCTCGCTCGGCCTCTAGCTGCTGGACACGCAGCTTGAGCTGGAAGTCGCCCCGCGTCGCCGCGTTCTCGTGGTCTTTGTACCGTGCCTCGACGCTCTCGCTCTTACGCTTCGTCGCCAGTAAGTCGGTCTCCACTTCTTCCTTCTCGGCACGCAGTGCGGCGAGCTGCTTGGTGAGGGCCTCCTTCTCGTCACTTTCTTTGCGGAGCCGCCCATCCTTGTCACTAAGCTGCATCTCCAATCTCTTTATCATCTCCGTCTGGCGGCTCGTGTCGTCCTCTGATGCTTTCACACGCGCGTTCTGTTCGTTGTTCTCGGTGCGCAGAAGTCGAACGCGGGCCTCGAGCGCCGCCAAGTCCGCTGTTTGCTGCTTTATCTTCGCGGACAGCGCGTCTCGCTCATCTTGCGATGCTCGGAGATCGCGAGACATCGTCTCTAGCTCGATTTCCAGCCTCTTGAGCTTGGACTGCAACGCGTGCGTCTCCATACTTGCGCGTCCTTGGCTCGTCTCAACTTCCGATAGCTGCGTCGTGAGATTCTCGACCGTCAATTCGAGCTGCTTTTTCGCCTTTTCAAGTTGAGCCTTCTGCGTTGCCACGTCCCGCTTCTCGTCTTTCTCTTTGCTCAGCGCCATCTCAATGAGCTCTTTTTCGCTGCTGACGCTGAACAAATCGGCCTTGAGTTGCTCGGCCTCTTTCGTCTTCTTATCAAGCCGGTCTTTCAACTTGGTGGACTCTAACGCGGTGCTTTGACACTCATCTACGAGTCGGTCGCGCTCCGCCTCCATCGCGCGCAGGGACGCCTCCGCAGTGAGTTGTTTCTGGGTCAATGCCCGCTGCTTGTCCATGAGCTGCGTCTTCTCCATCGTGAGCGACTCGACCTTGGCATCCAACTCACTAGCGCGGAGACGAAGCTCCGCGAGCTCTCCGGCTGCAAGACCACCAACACTCGCTTGGCTTTGATTTGCGCCACCGCTGCCCTGTGTGCGTGCTCGCCACTCGGCAAGTTGTCGCTTAGCATCGCTCAATTGGTCATTCAACAACTCCATCTCTCCTTGAGCGTCCCGAAGCGCGTTCGTTTTCTCGTCCAGCTGGAGGTATTTTGCCCGCAACTCTTTTGTGAGCCGCTCGATTTCGCTTTGCTGCGACTGCGCCTTCGCATCCAGTGTCTTGAGCTCATCCTCGGCTTGCGCAAGCTTGTCCTGAGTGGCCTGATCCTTGAACTTGAGCTTGTGGAGCTGCGCCCGCAAGTCTGCACTCTCATTGCCTGCAACACGCATCTTCTCTACCTGCGTAGCCAGCTCTTCTTGGATGGACATCAGTTTTTGCTGTATAGTATCACGCTCAGCGTCCTTTTTCTTCCCCCGTGCAGCCTCGCTGTCGCGCTCAAGTACGACTTGGTGCTTAGCCTGCGTTACGGCGTCGAGTTCTGTCTCCACTTGCTGGACGCGCATCACCAGCTCCTCTTTGTCGCGAGTCACGAGCTTGAGCGACGACTGCAACTGCTCGATCTCCCATTTTTGCTTGGTCACTGTCGCTGCGGCTTGCTGTTCCGCGGCGTCTCCAGCCTGGGAGACCTCGTTCAAACGCTCCTCCATCTGTCGCTTCAACATGTCGCTCTCGGCAGCTAGTTTGCGATTTTCGCTCTCGAGTCTAGCAAGCTCTGCCTCGAAGCGACGCTTAGTCTGCTCAGCAGCTTGTTGTTCACGGTGGAGCTGCTCGTTTAGCTCTCCAACCTGCTCGTCTTTAGCCGCGATCGCGGTCTGCAGTTGTTTCTGGACACTCTCCGCTTCGTGTTGTTGTTGCTCTAGCTTGTGGCTCAGCTCGCGGCTGCTTTCATCCGAAAGTGCATTGTCTAGCTGCTCACGAAGCTGCTTCTTTTCGTTGGATTCCTTCAGTAGTTGATCTTTAATCTGTGAATTCGTCTTCGAGAGAACCGCCACCTGGTCCTGCAAGTCGGCATTCTCGCCTCGCAATGCTTCTAGTTCGTCGGTACTGACAGTGGTCCCAGACACGTTCTCCACCGCGGATTCTTTTGTGTTATCTTTTTTCGCAGCCTCGCTCTCAGCAATCAGCTGCATCATTTGCGCTTCTAACGCCGTGCACTTGGCCTTCCACTCGGCCAGCTCGTTCGTCAGGGTCGCATGCGTCGATTCCGCAGCCTTAATATCGCGCCTGAGATCGCTCTCCACCTGCCGTAAAGTGGTGAGCTCGGCGTCAGCCGATCCACCAACAGCACGCACAGCAGCAGCAGCCTTTTTCTCTGCCTCAAGGGACGCTTGCGTACTACTTAGCTCCTGCTGGAGGTTGACGAGATCACTTTGAGCAGACTTGAGCTGTAGCCGCTCTTCGGCGAGCTCAGCCTCCAGTTGTGAGATACGACGTGACTTCTCGGGACACTCGCTGCACTCGAACGCTTCTTTCCGTGTGGTCAACGGCTCCGTGGGTCGGCTCTGGCTCCTTGCCAGCTCGTCTTTGGCTTCGTCCAACTGCTTTTTCAGCGCCTCAATTTCTTGGGTCGCCGCACTAAACCGTTGTTCTGCCGCTGCTTGGGCCACACGGAGTGCTTCGTTTCCATTTGACGCCTCGGTCGTCAACTTCTCGGCTCGCTGCAGCTCAAGTTTCAATCGTTCCACCTCTTTTGCGACGTCCGCAGCCGAACTCAGCCCATCCATCTTCTGTTTCAGCAGCTTTTCCTGTCTCTCGTGCTCGTCCTTCAGTTCCTCTAGCTTGGTGTCCAGGCGTGACTTCGTCCGCTGGAGTTCCTTTTCCTGATCTCGCTCGAGCTCTTGCTTCTTTTGCGACAGCATAAACTCCATTTCACTTTCCAACCGCTTGATTTTCTCCTTGCGCTCGCGTAAGAGATTGCTCTCGTCTTTATCGTGCTGGTTCTCAATGTCGTTCATATTTCTTTCAAACTCTTTCCGTCGTTGCTTGAGTTTGGCCTCCTCTTGCTCTTGCAGCTCCTCGAGTTCCTTTTTAGATTTCTTTCTCTGCGCGCTCACCTTTGCCTCGTGGTCTTCTTCGAGTTCTCGAAGTATCCGCGCGTGGTCGTCCATGAGCTTCTGCTTCTTCTGGTCGAACGTCGCCGTCAGGTCGTCCAGCTCCGCCTTGCTATCGGCCTTGGTCAAGGAGCTGGCCGATGGAAGCGGTTTCTTCGTTAGCAGATTGCCGAGCGGTGGCTTCGAGAGTGCGTTTGGCTTAAGCTCCGCGGCATCTTCCTCTTCCTCATCCTCATCGTCTGGGGCAGCACCATCGCCGTCATCTTTCGCTTCACCCTTGAGACGCTGCTCAGAAAACAACATGAGTTCACATCCAATTCAACACCTCATAGTGTCGACGTACTCCCAGACTGGCCACTGGACGCAGGCTGCTCGCGGACCCGAGCCCACCTGACGAGAGACGATTGAGCTTTCCTCCACTGAGCCCCGGCAGCGGCTTCTTCTCGCCAAGTGCTGCACCGCGTGCCAAGACCGGCGGTCCAAGAGGTTCAGCTGTCGCCTTTGGGGTCGATCCCTTCTTCTTTCTCCCACTCTTCTTCCCCAGTAATTCGGCCACGTCTTCTTTCTCTTTCTTCTTACGCTCGTCGCCATCCTACATATTTGATACATAGTCCAAAACCCTCCGTGAGTGTGGCACATAGTCGCCCTCCGCCATGACGCATCGCACCCCAGTGCCGCCACCGCGCGCTCCTGTCGCCCGTTTCTTCTTGTGGTCCTCATACACTTTACGGTAGTACTCGTCGCACGGATGGTCCCACGTGCTTTGTCCCGTCGCAAAATTGAAGTAGTAGATCTCCTCGGTGTCGGTGGTCTTACACGGCTTCCAGTTCTCTGGAAGCGGCGCCTTGAGTCCCTCGCGCGCGATCCAGAAGAGGTCCTGCTCCGTCTCCAGGTCCATGCCCAGCCACGATGCGTACTCGTGGACCTCTCTCTCTGTCGGCTCATAGTTGGGGTCAATCTCTTCTTCGAGCACGATGCTGTCTCCCGCCGGCTCCATGGTGGTGGCGAACGAAAACAATGATCAATGCCGTCCAGCAGCCCACGCGTGACGAAAAGCCTTCTTTTCTCGTCGCGTCCTTTCGGGGGCTTCGAAAGAGTGATGGACGTCACACCAACTTGAAGGTCCACATCGAAAGTCCATTTGAATGCAGTACGCGCATGGTCTCAGCTATTTCTTGGTCGTCGCCTTCTTGTCAATACGAAGCCACAGCACGGCAGCGCCGAGCAGTCGGAAACCCACGTTGATAGCCATGAGGTAGAGAATGGCGTCGCGCTGCCGGTCGCCGCCTGCAGTGATGCCGTGGATCGCCAGTACGTCGCGGCCTTTCGCCGCGACACAGAACTGACCGGCGCGGCACTCGATGGTGGCCACGCTCGTCCAGAAGACGCGCATGAGGCCCTCATACACGTACATGACGGGCGACAGTGCCTGGAGCCACTTGAAGTACACGGGCGTACTATTTCCGTTAAGAAATAAGCCGCCGAACAGGATGAAAGGCAGCATGAACACGATGCCGAGGATCGGCGCAATGTCGACGCGCCGCGCGAGACACGACACGCAATAGCCGAGCGCGGTCGCGCAGGACGCCGCAGCGACCGTGAAACCGTAGAACTGGAAGAACATGCTCGCAGAGCTGTCGAAGCCCATGAGAAAGTACATGGGGACAAGAAACAACAACGGCAGGCCGAGCTGCAAGGGGATCTCGGTGATGTTTTTCGCGAAAAACCATGTCCAGATATGGTAAAGGCGGCCGTGGTGCTCGCGCAGGATGAGTGGGATCTCGAGCGGCACGGTCGTGAGCTCCGGGTTGGCGTACATGAAGAGTTGCGAGACCGAAATGAAGAAGATGGCACCTGTGAAGTCCTGGATACCGGTCTGGTCGCGCTGAAGGTCGCGGAAGACTAGTCCCGCGAGCAGGTCGACAAACAACGTCGAGCCGACCCGGGCTTTGAAAAGCACGTCGTCGCGGACGAGTCGGAACCAGTGGCGTCGACCCAGGATCAGTAACTGCCTCAGCCAGCTCCCCACGTAGGACCCGCAATGGCGGCTACCGCCGTCGCCGTCCAGTGCTTCGGGTGCCGTGATGTATGTCGACTGGCGTCGCAGCTTGCTCTCGGCGTCGTGGAGTTGAGATGCTTGGTGCCACGCGGCGATGAGCGTGTCCACGACCTGGGCCTGGCCAGGGCGATCGTCGGTGACAGCGAGCACCGCCATGAAGTGGTCGGTCGGGTTCACGAACGCCGGGCAGGGCCAGCCGACTTTCTCAAAGTACGCGAGGCTCGCGTCCGCCCGGCCGTGGTACACCGTGCGGCCGTCCACCAGCAGGAAGAGTCGGTCAAAGAGCGCGAAGAGCTGCGAGGACGGCTGGTGGATCGTCGCGATGACGGTGCGGCCGCGACGCGCGAGCGTCTGCATTTGCCGGACCACGGTCTCGGCCATGAAGCTGTCGAGCCCCGAGGTCGGTTCGTCCACGAAGAGCAGCGACGGGTTGGTCAATAGCTCGGTCGCGAGCGAGAGCCGCTTGCGCTGGCCGCCCGACAAGCCTTTGACGCCCGTGGCCGGGTCGCCGATCCGCGTGTGCCGGCACACCGAGAGCCCGAGCTCGCTGATCACGGCGTCGACGCGCTGCTGGCGGTCGGCGGCGCCGCGGCCGCGCATGCGCAGTTGCGCCTGGAACGCGAGGTGCTCGGCCACGGTCAAGTTGGCGTAGAACAGATCGTCCTGCATGACGTAGCACGCGTGGCGCGCGGCCCGCGCGTCCCAGGGCCTGCCGTTGACGCGCACGGCGCCCGTGCTGGGCGGGAGGCGGCCGGCGAGGCAGTCGAGCAGCGTCGACTTGCCGGCGCCCGACGGGCCCATGAGCACCAGGAGCTCGCCCGGCAGCGCCTCGCCCGAGACGTTGCGTAGGAGGTGGCGTGTTGGCGCGACCGCCGTCGACGACGACGTGGCCGCTGCGCCGCGCACGACGACGCCGACGTCGGCCCACTCGACCGCGAGCTTGGGCGCCTGGCCGTCGTCAAAGGCCTCCACGGGCGTGGCGGTCGCCATCGGAGGGGTCTCTCGCACACGGTTGTGTGGGTGGAGGTCAGCGCAGACGGGCGAGACCGATGCGCATCATAGTGGCGGTCGCGGACCCCAAGAATAGCTGCCGACGGGCAGCTCCATTTTGGATGATAGGTTGTGGCGCGAAAACATGAGACCCGACCAACCAGAACATCGAATCGTGTGTGAATCGTTTATTACAGTTTTGGGCTTCCTGGGCGCTCGAGTCCTCCAGACTTGGAGGTGATGCCGGTTGAGGGATGTGGGGATCTCCAGGCATGATCGAATGGATGCGTAGGCAGTGGAGGTGGTGAGCCGATCCAGAGCAACCGTGAAACTTTCCAGCAGCTCGACGTCGTCGCGGTGTCGGCGTCGGAGTGAGCCGCAAACATACCGAGGAACCGGTTGTGTCGGGTAACCAGAACATCGAATCGAAGTCACCGGACATGGTGCGGAATGTGTGTATGGGGGGGGGGTCTA
>JAADVT010000717.1:0-16924 GCA_023335895.1 Pythium rishiriense
AGCAGCGCGAGTGGCGGGAAGGGCGTGGCGAGTACGGTGAGCCAGTTGAGGAATTTATTGGAGCGCTTGGCGTGGGCGACGACTTCTCGCAGGCGTGGGAGGGAGTATCGTCCCTGGAGCTCGACTTGGACGGCGTCCCAGAGGTGCATGAGCGCCTCGAGGCGGTAATTGAAGCTCATGCTTGGTAGGTGCCGGGGCGCTGTGAGCAGTTTCCGATGTGACCGCCACGGAAGGCCCAAGTCGCAACTCTGCATCAGGATAAGGATAAAGCCCCGAGGCGAGTAGGTAAAACGACGGTGGGCTTCGCCAGGGCAACGCGTCGGGCCGAACCGTGTCCATAATAATATCAATCGGGTGTCTTCCCAAGCACGGTATTCACTTGCGAAGTCGAAGTTGGACACACCATCTTAAGGTCAGGGAGGACGAGCATTTGGCTGACCAGGTTCTGGATCCAACATTTTTTTTCAAGTCGGACGTTTCGTTCACTGCTCAGATAAGCTTGTTATTTTCGATCAACGTGAACTTCTTGCATCAGAACTGGGATAAGCACTAGAAACCGCAGAAATCCCCTCGCGTTGGTCGCTTGAATCCCTCCCCCCTTGGTCTGATGGACGCCACAGAGTGTGTGGAAAAGGAGGTTTCGGTGAGCACGCGTTGCTCGCGTTGACGCCAAGCGCGCGGGGATTCCGTTCAAAGCATTGTGTGCTCTCGAGTCTCAGTGTACCCCGCTTTCACCAAGTAACATCTTACACGTCCACCTTGCGCAGCATGCGTGCGAACTCCTCGAGGTCGATCTTGCCGTCGGCGTTTCGGTCCATTTGGCACACAAGCTCGCGCACGTCGTCGTGGTCGAGCGAGTGACCGAGGGTGTGGAACACGACGATGAATTCGTCGACCGTGATGTAGCCGCTCTTGTCGACATCGACCATCTGGAAGATCTCCTCCACGAGATGCTCCTGGAGGTACGTGCACTGGGACATGTTGGTGTGGCACCACGCAAGGAATTGGTCAAATGTGATTTCCGAGCAGGCCGGGTCCTCGCCCACGAGGTCGTCCATGAGCCGCCCGAGCTGCGTGTCGTCAAGGTCGTGGGTGAGCGCGAGCAACAAGTTGGCCATCTCTTCACGCGACACGCAGCCCGAGTTGTCACGATCAAACAGACAAAAGACCGCCCACATTTCGCGGCGGTTTTCTTCCTCCCAATGGCTGCTATTGGCGCGCGACGGTGGCCACCATGCCACCGTCAGAGGCGGCGGCGTGGAAAAGGTTGCAGTGGCGCCTGACGGTTTTGCTGCGTGCGATCGAGTCCTGCGAAACGAGCCGCTTGTCGACTTGGCGAGCGCGATGGACCGCACCGACTCGACGCTCGGCGCTCGTCCCGTCGGGAGCTCCCGCTGCGCGGCCTCGCGGAGGTAGACCTTCATCTCGGCGACGAACCGTAGCATGCGAAGCGTACGGCGCGCTCGCTGGAGCCGCATGACGCGCGCGACCACGCGGTGCACTTTGAGGTGCTCCACGCTGAAGGCGTAGAGACCGTCGCGTGCGATGTCCACAGATCGCCCCGTCACGAGCACACTCGGCGCGAGGAAGAGCGCGCCCAGCGCGAGCTTGGCGAGCCACGGCGCGTCCAGAGCGTGGATTTGGTGGCTCGTCCGCAGGAGGAACACGGCCAAGTGCAACGCTGTGAGCAAGAACACGAGCCGCGTGGAGAAGATCGCAAGCCGCACGCCGTTGCCCTTGCCGCCGCCGAGCAGCCTGCGCTGGCGCCGCGCGAGCGCGAGCTCTGAGACGTGCGAGCAGCCATCTAGGTCGGCCGCCATGAGGGCGTACGGCGGCGCAAAGCCCTGGTCGTCGGCCGCACGCGCTGCAGGCTCCAGCAGTGAATTGGTGTCGTCGAGGGTCGGTAGACCGTGCTGGACACGCCACGCGTCGCTGCGCCGCAGCCGCTCGGCGTCGTCCTCCAGGCGGGTGGGCGTCAGCAGGCGGCGCATGCACACGATGCGGCGGTACACACCGTCGTTGAGCGCGACGAGGCAGAACCCAGCGCCGAGCAGCGTCCAGACTTCGCCCAGTTGCCAGCTCACGGCGGCGACCACGACGACGCACGCCTCCAGCACGATCCACGTCGGCGCGTCGATCTCGACGAGCCGCGTCATGGCCTCGCCCGAGAGGATCGCGAGGTACGCGTCGAACGCGAACGGCACGGCGGCGTCGAGCTGGAACTCCTTGGCGAGCCGCTTGGCGGTCGCTGCGTCCGGGTGGTTGGAGCGGAAATCCACAAAGCGCTGTCGCAGCGACACGTACACGATCCCCCGACGCGCGCGCGCGGCCCGGCGCCAGCGCGCGGGTGCCAGCGCCTCGCGCCACGAGCGCGGCGGCTCGGTCGCGACGACGTACTCGGCGACGACCCGCGCGGGGTCCGCGGCGGCGCCCTCGAACGCGCGCCACTCGCCCTGGGCCCCAACGCCGAGTCGCAGCAGCGCGCAGCAGAGCACGAGGAAGATGACGACAAAGCCAAAGAGCGCCATGTGGAGCGCCTCGACGGTCTCCTGGAGCCGCTCGGGCTCGCCCACCAGCGCGCGCGAGAGCTCGGGGAGCAGGTCGAGCTTGGCCACGACGAAGAGCAGCAGCCCGAGAAAGCCGAGCGTCGTGAGTTCGCTGAACACGGCGTGGACAAAGGGCATCAGGGCCTCGTCCGCGGCCTCGCGGAGCCGTTCCGTGAGCGCCTCAAAAACCACGGAGACCACGACCAGCGCCGTGAGCGCCGCGAGCGCGATCAGCGCGTCAATCGACGACGCCTGGTTCTCCATCGCCATGATGGAACTGGAATGTGGAATTGTGTTGTGATGGGTGGATCCGCTCTTCCTGATCCACGCTAATACAGTACACGGTGCTTACGAAGGAGCCACAGAGAGGTGAAATGCACTGCATGGAGATGGTTGTCGTTAAACATTCCAGTAGCACGTGCCACCGTGGGGGGAACATTTTCCCGTTCGATGGTTTTTTGGGGGGCGTTGGAACTGCTCTGGCGAGAACGGTTCTCGCGTGAGTCATGGTTGTGCGCACTTTCCCCAGCCTCCCAGAGCTGGACGGAATGAAGGTTCAGCCGTTCACGTCATGATGCCGGCTATCAAAATCAACAGCGCCTCACCGTCGGTGCTGGAACAACCAGAAGCGTGCGCGACACGCTTCAAGCTGCCGGCGTCGCAGGCGGTTGGCTGCCTCGTCATGGTCGGCACGGTTGTTTGCGCCAACCGCCGAGGGGCGGAGGCCAGTGGTACACAGTACCGTAATATCCATTCCCACAGGTCATCGAAATATGGATTTGGCTTTGACCGAAAACGGATGCGCTGCTGCCATCATGCGTTTGTAGAGGTCATCCGGTTAAAAACCGATGACGTCGACATGCGATTACGGAATCAGCGCGGCCACGCGCTTCGATAATCGGTGTAATACGTCTCGCACGGTACTGCCACGGCAGCCCTTCATTCGCGCAGCTTTCCGCCCACCCACACAGGCTAGAAGCCCGACCCAGACGGAGACCCAAGCAGAAGGTTGAGGATCTTTCTTCCTTCCCAGTGAGCGATGCTCGGCCAGTTCAAGCGCCGACTCTCGAATCTCCGCCCCAAGAGAGACACGCCCACGGAGACGCCGCCGCCCCACCACCACGCCCGCAAAGTCATGAGCAGCGGCCGCACCTTCTCGTCCCAGCCCTCGAGCGGCATGGAGCTCCACCCGGACGAGCACCACTCGTGTGAGTTCCTCCACGCCGGCCTCACCATCTTCGTCATCGGCGCCTCGGGCGATCTCGCCAAGAAGAAGACCTACCCGTCGCTCTTTGCGCTCTTCGTCAGCGGCTACCTGCCCGAGCACGCGATCATCGTGGGCTACGCGCGTAGCGACAAGACCGACGAGAGCTTCCGTGAGCACCTCGACTCGTACCTCAAGGTCAAGAAGGACGACACGGCCATGCTCGAGAAGAAGCAAAAGTTCCTCGAGATGTGTATCTACCGCCACGGCAAGTACGACTCGGCCGAGGATGTCGGCAAGGTGAGCAAGGAGATGGAGGAGCGCGAGGACGCGTCGGCGTTCAAGACCCACAACCGCCTCTTCTACTTTGCGATCCCGCCGACCGTGTTCGTGCCCATTGGCACGAGCATCAAGCAGGCGGCGCTCACGTCGCGCGGCTGGAACCGCCTCATCGTCGAGAAGCCGTTTGGCCACGACCTCGCTTCGTTCGACGAGCTCTCGCGCGACATGGGCGCGCTCTACACCGAGGACGAGATTTACCGTATCGACCACTACCTCGGCAAGGAGATGGTCCAGAATCTGCTCGTGCTGCGCTTCGCCAACACGATCTTTGAGCCCATGTGGAACCGCAACTACATCTCGAGCGTGACTATCACGTTCAAGGAGGACATTGGCACGGAGGGCCGTGGCGGGTATTTTGACTCGTTCGGTATCATCCGCGATGTCATGCAGAACCACTTGCTCCAGGTGCTGTCGCTCATCGCCATGGAGCCGCCCGTGCTCGCGTCCGGCAGCGACTACTCCAACTACGTGCGTGACGAGAAGGTCAAGGTGCTGAACTGCATCCAGCCCATCGAGCTCAGCGAGACGGTCATCGGCCAGTACCAGGGCAATGCCGAGCTCAACGAGCCCGGCTACCTCGAGGACCCGACCGTGCCCAAGGGATCGGTCACGCCAACGTTCGCGACGTGCATCCTGCGCGTCAACAATGCGCGCTGGGACGGCGTGCCGTTCATCATGAAGGCCGGCAAGGCGCTGAACGAGCGCAAGGGCGAGATCCGCGTCCAGTTCCGCCCGCCGCCGGGCTCGTCGCACATGTTCCCGGACGTGGAGATCCCGCTCCAGGAGCTGGTCATGCGCTTGCAGCCGAGCGAGGCCGTGTACATGAAGGTCAACGTCAAGAGCCCCGGCCTCGCGACCCAGGCCATCTCGAGCGAGCTCGATCTGTCGTACTCGCAGCGCTACGCCGGCACCGAGGTGCCGGACGCGTACACGCGCCTGATCCTCGACGTGCTGCGCGGCAAGCAGGCCGCGTTCGTGCGCGACGACGAGCTGCGCGCCGCGTGGAAGATCTTCACGCCGCTGCTGAACGAGATTGAAGGCAAGAAGATCAAGCCGCTGCCGTACAAGTTTGGCTCGCGAGGGCCCAAGGAGAGCGACGAGCTCACGACCCGCGTGGGCTTTGAGTACCACCGCGGCCGCTACCAGTGGAAGGCGCCCAAGGCGGCCAACTCCAACTTGTAAGCGTGCTTTAGTGTGTGGCGATCGGTGTCCCACGCTCGTTTCATCGACTCTGTCGCGTCTTTCATTCCGGCGGCACCTTCGCCACCACGCAAAACACAATCAATCTATATGCTTGGCCATGTGATGTGGTGCTGTTCCCCCACACGTCACACATTAGGAGGTGGTCCACCTCATTTTTACACTTGAAGGTACTAATATAGGATGAATTCCTATTTCCATGTGCACCACACCACTATTTTTCAACCATTTGAATTCACCGATTTCAAAGTTTGAATTGGCCCTCTCAAGTCAGTACAGCGGAGCTGCTCATTCTCCGCGTGGCCCTCGTCCTCTCGCCTCCCCCCCCCTTCGGCCTCTTCTCCTCCCCCCCTTGGCGATCATGCCGCGCGTCAAGAGCGTCCCCCGCAACGCGCACCGACAACAGCGCGCGCTCCTCGCCGCCAGCGACTCGCCCCTCGCGAGCGACGACGACGCCGCCGCCGTTCTCCCCGTGGGAGAAACCGCCGCGCGCGCCGATGAGACGGCCCCGGCCGCCCCGGCCGCGCCGATGGCGGGCTTTGTGATCGAGTCGCCGCCGGACGCCGTCGTGCTGCGCGAGCGAAGGCGGCTGCAGATGGCGCTGGGCGCGTCGCCTTTGGACGGCGGCGCCAAGCGCAAGCGGTCGCCGCGCCTGCCCAAGAGCAAAGAGACGCTCGCGCAGCGCCTCACGGACACTGAGCTGTCGGAAGCACGCGTGATCAAGGTGCGTGCGTTTTTTTTTAATTAGTGTCTTGATGGATGGTGTCGATTAGTCACTGACGCTCGGGTGGAAACGACTCCGGTAGATCATCGAGGAGCTTTACGAAGAGCAGGAACAGGATGACCGCGAGATGTACAACCTGTCGGTGCAGACCGTGCGTGAGACGACACAGTGCGAGATGTCGGATATCGTGGAGGAGCTCAACGTCACCGATTTCAGACGCCTGCTCACATACGGAGAGGTCTCGGCCGAGTCCATTTCGCAGACCGTGCTGCCGCTGCTCAAACTTCAGGCCGACGACGTGTTTTACGATCTGGGCTGTGGCACGGGCAAGATCGTCGTGCAGGTGGCGCTCCAGACGCCGTGCATGGTCGCCAAGGGCATTGAGCTCATGCAGAACCGCGTGCGCGAAGGCTCCAAGGCGCTCGAGCGGCTCGAGGACATGCGGCTGCCCGTGCTCAATGACAAGGAAGTGAAGATCGTGCAAGGCGATATCCTCAAGCCGCCGGCGGTCGCACCTGTGATGGATGCGACCGTGGTGTTTATCAACAACGTCTGCTTCACCCCCGAGCTCATGCTCAAGGTGCTCGACGTGCTCAGCAACATGCCCAACCTCAAACGCGTCATCACGCTGCGCAAGATCTGCGAACGCCACCGGCCGCTCAAGTGTGCGCGCGCTGGCAACTTCTGCGTCGACTACGTGCAGCCGCCCGTGGAGGCCGAGATCAAGGTGTCGTGGGCCCACAAGACGTCCGTGTATCTGTACGAAAAGGTCGACTTCTCACTCACGCAACTCGCGGAGCAACTGTAAGACAGCAGGGGGAGAATCTGAATTTGTTCCCTCCCTATTCGCAACAGCCCCTCCGTCACGCCCTCCAGGGTGCCTGCGTCAGTCAGCACGTACTTTAGTAGATCCGCCACCTCTGTGTATTCTGGCCCAAATAGAGCTCTCTTCTTAGTGTATGTGAAAGAATCCACGTCTTGCTTGGTATATTAGAGGGCACAGCGGACACATACGGACGAACAGAATCCACGACTACTACTACTACTGATACATTACTCCATGCGGCCTCAACCGACGTGCAGGCCGTGGCCACGGCTGATCTTGAAGGGGCTCTCGCTACCGGCGGCGTCCTCAAGCCCCTGGTGGCTCTGGCAATAGTTGCCCTTGCGCACGGACCGCTCACAACCGGGGACTTCACACCGCCGGCCACCGCCGTGGGAAATGCAGTACCCGTTCCCACGGTCCTTCTTCTTGCACCCTTCAAAGATGCACCGCCGGATGCCGCCGTGGAGGTAGCACAGCCCAAGTCGCTGGGTGCCCTTGGTGCACCCGGCGACGCGGCACTTCTTGCCGCCACCGTGTGCGCGGCACAGCCCGCCACCCTGCGAGCTCTTATCACAGCCCTCCATCTGGCAGCGTGCGCCGCCGCCGTGGGTCTTGCAGCGGTTGTTGGACTGCGCGCGGCGCGGGCAGTTGGGCTCGATGCACTGCTTGGCACGCCGCGGTTGCTTGGGCGTCGCACGTGGCTTGGTCGCACGCGTTTTGGGTTCACTTCCGCCCACGACAGGCTTGATGGATCCGAGTGCCGGCGCCATGGCCGTCTGCGTCGCAGATGGGAATAACGCCTGGTTCAGCATGCCCAACCGAACGGGCGATCCGAGTGGTTGTGGTGGCTGCTGCAGCGCCGCAGTGCCCGGCAGCTTGACGCTCAGGCGCCGCGGCGTGTCGCCCGTCGGGCTCAGTAGGCTGTGGCCCAGCAACCCCTCGAGTAGCTTGGACGACGTGCGCCGCGTCTTGGTCTCGAGGTCATTGATGTCGCCCCACGAGTCGCGCAGGAACGAGTCCATCGTCGGCGACAGCATAGCCGTACCCGGTGAGTGTGGGAATTCAGCCTTGATCGTCACGGACGAGCGCGTCGAACCCGACGGTGCGCGCACCTTGAGCCCGTGGTGGAGGTCACTGCTGCCCGCGATGGTGCTCGTGCGCCGCGAGGGCGACGCCGACAACTGGCCATTGGTGAGGTGGTTGAGCGCGGTCGCGAGCTGGTCGTCCGAGAACGTGCTGAGCGCGTCGTTCGCATCGCCAGCGCCGCCCGCCGGGAACAACTCAGCGAGGCTCGAGAGACTGAGGTCGAGCTGCTCGAGCGAGCCGCGGCGCAGGACGGACGAGAGCCGGCGGCGCGTCGCGGCGGAGAGAGCGCTGCCCTCCGACTGCTCAAGCACCATCATCGTGCTCTCAAAGTCGACATCTTCGAGCAAGTCAAAGGCGCCAGGGAAGCCGAGCGACTCCCGGCGAGTGGCACCGCTGGACGAAGGCGTGGCCATAGCGCACCCAGGGAGAGGAGGAGTGGAGGGGAGATGGGACGGGAGGTGCCGAGGGAGAGCGGGCGATTCGCGAGTGCTGTTGTCTCCCGCACGCTCTGCGACTTCTCGTCTCCCTCGTCGCCGTCAACGTTGTCATGGCATACCATGGCATGCCATGGCACGCGTCCTGCGTCCTGCCCAGCTGCCCCCTTCAACTGCGCTCCAAGGACTCGTCCCCGCATTTGCCCTCCCTGGGAAAGGTCGTCTTCGAGAAATAGGTACAATCCCGTCCAAACCGATGCATCGGATACAACAGGGTGGTACATGGCTACACGCACAAGATTCTCCATTTAACCGTCGGTTGTGGATGCCCCCTGCGACGATGGGACGCGCGATTACGGCGCGACGCGGCTCACTGCCCCACCGTCCCACGCAGCGGGCGAGAGCTGGCACTGGCGATAGCGTGCTCTCGTCAACACACGCGCGCAGGTTGTGGGTTCACACTGGAGAGAGAGGAAGCGGGCACCACTTGGCGTTTTGCTTTCGTCAGCTGAGCGTGTGTGGTGCCCCGGACCACTGGCGCCTTCCGGCACGGCGCTGCACCCTAGCCAGCCGCACAGCAACGGCCGTTTTGGGTTTCCCTGATCCACAACCGTGGCGAGAAGAACTCGTCGCGGGGCTGCCGCCCGCCACTCGTTCAGATCGCCCGCGGAACACGCCTTTCTGTTCAAGATCGCTCCGCGTGACGCAGGCGGCGCTGTACGTACCGTTCTTATCCATAGCGTTAATTCCACCGACGACCACTCGAGCGCCTGCGACGGCGCGCGCGTCGCCACGCGCAGCATTCTTATCCTGAGCAAAGACTGTTCCGCAGACGGTTACCGGCACCGCGCGCCTCTTCGGGTGGGGAGGGGGACTCGGGGTGTGTGTCATCCACCCAACTCCTGTCGAGACCGCGGCCCAAACGTCGCCGCGGAAATCCATGGACTAAGATGGATCGAAGAAGAGGAGTTGGAAGGTTGCATGGTCATATTTCGTAGGCTCTAGTCTATCGTCGTCCTCTCTATCATCATCTAGTGTGGCCGTGTAAATAGGGGGTGGGTATCTTCGTAAGTGTCGTCGTCGTCGTAGGTCTCGTGGGGGGGGGTGTAATAGGTGTAGTCATCCAAAGCGCAAGCAGTCGCTCATACGATAAATAAACAGAAGAGAGCGGCTTCAGTACGGCGCGGCGCCGAGCGCGAGGCTGTCGCAGACGCGAAAGTGCTGCGTGCACAGGCCCTTGCGGCGCGCCTTCTTGTCGCAGCCGCCGATCGAGCAGATCTTGCCGCCGCCGTGCTTGATGCAAAAGCCGTTGCCGCGGTCCTTGGACACGCAGCCGTCTTCCTTGCACAGGCGCTTGCCGCCGTGGCTGTGGCACAAGTTGTTGCGCTGCGAGACGCGCTCGCAGCCCTCGATCTTGCAGTACTTGGACGCGCGGCTGCGCTGCGGGCCCGCCTTCTTGGCCACGGGCGCCGGGAACTCGTACTCGCTCGAGGCGTCGGACGCCGACTCGTCCCACGCGGGCTGCTGCGGCTCGAGCAGCGCCGGGCTCAGGATCGAGCGGAGCGACGGCATGCGCGCGGGCGACGAGGCCGCCGAGGACGAGGAGACGACCGACTCGTCGTCGGTCGAGGCGCCCGAGTCGCTGAGCGCGTCACCGGCGTGCTGGTGGAGGCGCTTGAGAAGCCCTTCGAGCGACGGGAGCTTGGGCGGCGCCGCCGGGAGGAACGCGTGGGGGAGCGGCGCTGGGAAGAACGGATCCGCGAGGAACGAGGCCATGGCTGTGGAGGGGAGCGGAGCGGAGGGGGAGCTGGGGCGCTAGGGAGCGAATTGCGGAGTGCAGCGGAGGGGGGGAGGGGAAGATCTCGCCGTGAGGACGAACGCAGGAGGAGGGGGGGCGAGAGGGGGGAGGGAGCCTGGAGGAGGAGGAGGAGGGCGGTTGCTTTTCTCCTGACGGACGGACGCGCGCGTGTGGTGTGGCTGGCGTGCGCGTGCGTGGGGGTGGTTGGGAAAATTCTGAAATGGCCCCACGGAACGAAGGGAGCAAGGCTCCGGCGGACGTCGACCGACGGCACCCCTGGCCCGTCTGTGCGCGAGCGTGGCTCGAAAGCGTGAATGTTGACTCGCCGGTGGCACTGGATGGATTCTCACAGGTTCCGCGCGCGCATTCAGCGGTGGGGCAACGAGGGCTAGGGGACGGAAGGTCCCGCACCAGAACTTCAGAAAATAATGATGGAAACCCAACGGCTGGTGTGGGGACGCCCCAACCCTCAATTCCCCCCCGCCCGTGTGAATGCGTGTGCCCCGCGCAGATTCAAAAACGGACCCACCCACCGGCCGATGATGAGGCGCAAATGTCAGCACAATCTGGATCTGTCCGTCGACGGAGATGCCTGGTGGACCAGTGGTTCTCTGTGACGCGGCCGGCAGATGATCACTGCGCCGCCAGCACTCACACGGATTGTGACTTCTTCTTCTTTGGTTCCGGCAGTACATTCTGCCGGCATGTCGCATAGACGACTGCCTAAGTACTTAGATAACAGTTTGGGGCGACGAATCCCCGCAGGTCTCTCCTGTGAGTCCTCGGTGGCTGGCTGGCTGCATGCTTTCTTCCTGCCGTGGTGCCCGCCATGGTGATGCGCTCAAGTGGATAGGATATGGCGGGCGGCACCGCCGACGTAGCGGCACATCCCCTCTCTCTTCGGTCTGCGAGAGTTGATACCGTCACGGTACCACTGGCTGCGTGCATTCAGCCAGTTGGCTCGGCGCGCATTCACTTCTGGAATGTCTGCGACGCCTGTGACGAGTGGTGCCGCGTGGCAGTGCCGTGCCGCCACCACCACCTCCTCCTCCTCCTCCTCGTATGCACCACCACCACCACCATCACATCACAGACGACGGCTGTCTCCAGAAGGCTGCTTGGGGTGGGCTGCTGCACCACCACACCGAGCGCACGCACCACCGATGGCGGTCGCTGATGGCCACGCGCCGCCGGCCCAGCGTGAATGCGAGCCCACACGGCGCCCGGTCTCTGGCGCGCGCCGCGTTCTCAGCTTCGGCACATTCAACGCCGAGGCCCCCTGTCTTGACGCGGCGAGAAAGAGCCCGAACTGTAATTTGAGTAAATTGGCCAACCTGGCTCGGCGATGCATGGAGCGCGCGCGCCGAAGCCGTGGGACAAACGCGCATGCAGGGGCGCGGCGGCACCACCACGACGCGGAACCTCTGAGACATAATGCCGTGACAGCTCGCTCGCGCCGAGCCGATCCATTGGCTCGCACGCGCGCTCCACGTCACACATTCACCTCCCCCCGCGATTCGCATTCACACGGCTGTCCGGATCGCGCCCCAGCCGGTTCAACGCGTCCTCCGCCGGTCGCTGAGGCAGGGCGACGGTCGTGATGTCGGGACCGGATGACGGTCTCCGTTAAAGTGCGATTAGTTCGCCTTCTGTTCTGGTGCGCGGCCGTCTTCCTCCGCTCTGGCCAGTCGAGAGTTGGGCGCGTGCTGTTCAGTCGTTTCGCGCGTCCAGCGACGAATGTACAGTACACTTCGCCGCGCGGTTTCTCCAGCTGCGCTCGAAACGGCAGCGGTCGGCGCGTGCTTCGCGGCGCCTTCCACGCACCGCACGCCACCAAACGGCACGCCGAGGCGCACGTCCCACGTGGCCGACGGGTCGTCCGCAGAATAGGAGTTGGCTCCATCGACGAATGTGCGAATAAGATCCGCCCATACACAGAGAGAGAGAGATGGCGTGAAAGAGGGAGCGAAAGAGAGAGAGAGAGAGAGAGGGTGAGGGAGTTGGTTGCGCGTCAGCAGCGCCGCACAGTCCAACAAAAGCCGATAACGGACGCTTGGTGGGCTGTTTCAATCAATGCATACATACACTCCCGGTCGTCACACGTCGCAGATTCAAACGCCCCGCCGAATGGTACACTGTACCACCAGAGTGTTGATCTACCACCCAGAACAGAATGATGGTATCGTACCCACCGTACCCCGATGGCACCTTGTGTCCAACTTCTTCTTGTTTCTCCTTCAATTCGCTCGAGAGGATCGAGCTCCTTATCTTCCTCCGCTCCCCCCACATCTCCGGACTCCGCCGCTCCACTCCCCCATTCCCCCCGCTCCGCCATGCTCGGCATCGGCTTCAAGGTCAGCGACGCCGTGCCCGCGGGGCTCTCCCGCGCGCTCCGCGACTTTCTCGCCAAGGAGTACGGCTCCTCCTCCTCCTCCTCCTCCTCCTCGGCCGAGGCGCTCGACGCCGCGGTCGCCCAGTTTGCCCAGCTCAAGGCCGACGCCGACCTCGTGCGCGCGCCCTCGGACATGGCGCGCCGTGTGCTGCTCCGCTACTACGCGCAGCTCGCGCGCCTCGCGGAGCGCGCCGACGCCGCGTCCGCTCCCCCAAACCTCCCGTTTGCCTGGAACGACTCGTTCTGCCCGCGCAAAAAGACGGCCGCGCCGTCGCTGCGCTTCGAGATGGCCGCCGTGCTGTTCAACGTCGGCGCGCTCGCGTCGCAGCTCGGCGTCCAGACCGACCGCAGCGACGCCGACGGGCTCAAGGCCGCGTGCCGCCACTTTATGCAGGCCGCCGGCGCGTTCGCGACCGTGCGCGACGAGCTCACGCGCCATTTTGTCCACCAGACGACGACGCCCGACATGTCTCCCGAAGGCCTCGCCATGCTCGTCGCGCTTATGCTCGCGCAGGCGCAGGCCTGCTTTTACGAAAAGGCCATCAAAGACGGCATGAAGGACGCCGTCAAGGCCAAGCTCGTCCACCAGGCCCACGAACACTACGCCGCGGCGCTCGAGCTCTGCGAGGCGCCGGCGCTCCGCGGCGTCATCGACCGCATGTGGGGCGTCCATGTGCGCTTCCAGGTGCTGTGCATGCAGGCCGCGACCCAGTTTTGGCAGGCCAAAGCCGCCAAGGAGACGGCGCTCGCGCGCGGCGCCGGCTACGGCGAAGAGATCGCGCGGCTCCAGGCCGCCGACGCCGCGTGCAGCGACGCGCTCAAAGTCGGCGCGCAGAACAAGCTCCCGCAGGCGCTCGTGCTCTCGGCGCGCGCGCTCCAAAAGGTCGTCGAGCAGACGCTGTGGGCCGCCAAAAAGGACAACGCCAGCATCTACCTCGAGAACGTGCCCGCGCTCGCCGAGCTCCCGCCCGTGGGCAAAGCCAGCATGGTGCGCGCGCTGCCGCTCACGCCCGACGAGCTCGCGGCCGAGCTGCCGCCCGGCGGCGACCTGTTTGCAGCGTTCGTGCCGCACGGACTGCTCGAGCGCGCCGCGCGCGCCAAGGAAGACGTCCACGCGCTGCTCGAGGCCGCGCGCGCGCGCGTCGCCACGAGCAACGACGCGACCAAGCAAAAGCTCCACGCCATGGGGCTGCCCGCGGCGCTCGAGGCCTTTGAGAAGACAGCCGACGACGGCATCCCGCCGGCGCTCTGGCTCAAGGTCCAGCAGTCGAACAACCCGCAGGGCATGCAGGCGCAGCTCAGCGCCAACGACGCGGCCTCGGAGCGCGCCGAGAAGCAGCTGCGCGCGATCGAAAGCAGGCTCTCCGCCGAGGAGATTGAGGACAACGTGTGCCGCCAAAACTACGGCGCCGCGCGCTGGTCGCGTCCGGCGTCAGCGGTGCTCAACGACGGCTTCCGGCTCGACATTGACCGCTACTACCGGCTCGTGAAGGAGGCCAAGGAGTCGGACAAGGTCGTCGCGACCAAGCTCGCAGATACGCACGAGCTGCTGGTGCTCCTCGCGCAGCCCAAGGCCCAACTCGACGCGCAGCTCCCGCGGCTCGCGCCGGGCGACACGTCGAGCTGCCACGACGAGATCGCGGCCGTGTCGGCGCTGCTGCAACAGCTCACGGCGCTCGCGGACGAGAAGGACCAGGTGCTCGCGGACTTTGGTGCATCCCACGACAAGATGGACGTGCTGCCGGTCTTGCAGCGCGCGCCCGCCGGCTCGGACCCCGCGGCGGTCGACCACGCGCTCGCGGATGAAAAGCAGTTTTTCGAGACCCACTTTGTGGCCAAGATTGACGCGATTTGCGCCGACGAGGCCTCGACACTGGGTGAGCTCGCGTCCGCGAACGCACAGTTTGAGACCAAGAAGGCGTCGGACCACGTCATGCTCGCGCGGCAGGCCTTTTTGCAGCGCCTGGGTGACGCTGTGGACACGTACGATCAGCTCCAGTCTCATTTGAAGGAAGGCGCCAAGTTCTACGAAGAGCTCTCGACCCGCATCGGCCAGCTGCAGCAGACTGTGGACGACCACTGCGCCGCGCGGGACCTCGAGCGCCGCGAGATGGAGCTCCACGTCCAGGCCGATGACGCGCAGCGGCAGCGTGAGGCCCATGACGCGGCCGTCGCGGCGCAGATGATGCGCGACATGCAGCTGCGCGACGACTCGGCCGCGACCCAGGCTCAGGACGAAGCCTTTGCGCGTCAGCTCGCAGGCGGTGCACCGCAGCATTTCTCCCAGCAACCGGCAACGAACCGGTCGACACCGGCGTCGTCTTCGTCGGGGCTCTACACGGCGTCATTCCCGGCGCACCACCCCCAGCCACCATCGTATGACCACGCACGGCTCGCGCAGCCGCAAGTTCCGCCACCGCAACACCCGTACACGGCGTACCAGCAACAGCAGTCGCAGGCTCCGAGCGCCAACAACGTGCCGCCGCCGGCCTATAACAGCATCTTCTCGTCGTCGCCGTCATCTACGCCGCAGTTTGGCAACTACTACTACGCGCAGCCCCAGCAGCAGCCCCAGCAGCAACAGCAGCCCCAGCAGTACGCGCCGCCGCCGACGGCGCCGACACCAGGCTACTACCAGTACCCTGGTGCCACATACCAGACGCCACGTCCGCCTGGCGGCTCCGTGTGAGCAGAGACCACGGGTAGCACGTGAGGATAGGAAGGGGCGAATGTGAAATACAAAACAATGTATGGCCAGTCTTACACATGTTCCTACCAAACCTACGACGCATCTTGTGAACCATACCACAGAGGCCACATGCCGGGACTCGCACACAGGCTCCACTTGCTCAAGGGGCGATAGCGCACTCGTCCTGGATCCACGTGATCGCGCGGTGGAACTGGGCCGGGTCCTCGTGGGCCTTGTACGAGCCGAATCGGCCGGCCGCCTCGTCGATACACGCGAGCAGCTTCTTGCGCCGCGTGATCGCCGTGGTCGAGCGCAACCGCGCCGCCTCGGCCTGGCCCAACGTCTCCGACCGGTCGCCCATAAAGTGGTCGCGGATCTTGTAGTAGAACTCGAGCTTGGTCATGTACTGCTGCTGCTGCTGCTCCGAGCCCGAGGCGCGGAGCTCGTCGCGCCACTGGGACACCGTGTCGCTCGAGGCCACGTCGTCCACCGCGCAGTGCCCAAACATCCACTCCACGAGCGCGTGGTACTCGCGCTCCGACAGCGTCGTCTGGTTGAACTCGGCCAGCCCGGCCTTGGCGCACCGCACGGTCGTCTCGTACTTGAACAGCGTCGCGTAGTACTTGTCTTGCGCCCGCTCTTTGATGTCCAAGAGGAAGCTGTAGATCGCGTCCGCAGTGATGCCGCGCGAATAGTCCTGGTTCACGTGGCGGACGGTCGAGTGCGATGGAGCCAGCAAGTTCCAGTCCGAGTCGTTGACCACGTAGGTGTACGTGCGCTTCCACTTTTGGTGGTGTGTTGTATACGTGGTGGACGACTCAGTCTTGTTCGACCTTGTCTCGTTCCAGACGTAAACGCTCGTTGGCGTCTCCGTCGTCGTGACTCCTTGCGAGTAGTATGGAGTGAGCGGCGGCTCGGTCATCTCCGATCCGGATTGGTAATACGGTTCGATCGACCCGGGCTCGGCCGAGCTGGGCTCCGCTGATGTCGTCGGCTCCACTTCACCCGGCTCTGTGTTCATCGGCTCCAGTGCACCCGGCTGCGTCTCAGTTGGTTCGTATGAGCTTGAGTTGAATAGGTTGGGCTCGTTGGAGCTTGGCTCAACCGTGTACGATTTATCTGAACTCGGTTCTGTCGGCGTCGGCTCCTGCGTCGATTCCTCTGAAGACGGAGTCGGCTCCTCGGACGATGGCTCACCAGACGAGTAGTCGTCTGTGTTGGGTTCAGCCGTTGAGGTTGGCTCCTCCGCAGAGGCATCGGGCGCAATAGTCTCCTCAGGTGTACCTGAAGTGGGCTCTGGCGGGACAGTTTGCTCCGTTGCATCAGGGTTAGCGAACTCCGTTCCAGTGCCGCCATTCGATTCAGGTGCGGACGTTTCGCGTGACGGATAACCATTGGTTGCTGGGGGCAGCGTCTGCTCTGTCGTATCAGGGGGTGCTGTTGCAACAACTGACTCGGATGGAGAAGGAGACTCGGTAAACTCGACACTCTCGGTAGCAGCGGGTACAGTACTCGGTGACGGGGTCATCATTGGCGAGTCCGTGAAAGACTCATTGAAGGTGTCCATGGATGTTTTATTCCACTGCGAGCTGACAGGAGCGCCCGTAGCCGGCGGCATCATCGCCATCGGCATCGACGGAACCATCGTCAACACCTGGTTCGGGTGGCCCGGACTGCACTCCC
>JAADVT010000718.1:0-16907 GCA_023335895.1 Pythium rishiriense
CCCCCCCCCCACTCACACACGTACCGGCCCTCCGAGTGCTTGTACGAGACGGTGAGCATGGCGTTAAAGTCGTAGGCGTTGAACAGCACTTCGACACGCAGCCCGTCGTACCCTTCGACGACCTCGTCCTTGCCGAACGCGTGGTACGTGAACGCCGGCGAAAAGTAGTCGATCTCGCGTGCTTCAACTTGGGCGGCGTCGCTCACTTCAACCACCATGGACACGGTCAGATTACAGAGCCCACAGCCACGCCACGAGAGCCGCGTACCGATCGCGAGATGCACGGCGTCGTTGGAGCTCATGCTCATGGCGAAGCGCACGCGCTTAGCGCCGTGCGCTGGCTCGGCGGCCGCCGCTTCCGGTCGCTCGTGGGTCGTCATGGCCATTTTCGACCGTTTCGCCAGCGACAATTGCTTTGGGCGGGAAAACGCATGGAGGTTTAAATTAGTGGGTACCACACAATATATATATAATTAGAGTGCACCACATTAAAATGTTTCGACCTGACACAACCAGTCGTTTCTCTTGGTTTTCTCCTTTGTGGTGGTTGGGCCGTCGTCCCTCCAAAGTCTCATTTTGGAATTTCTTCGTGGAGAGCGCATCACCTTATTGTCTGTGTGAGTGAATGCTCTTCCAAGTGTGTGCCTCTTGCGATAGATCGTGATGCTTTGAGGAGCAACCGCGTCCCGTGTAAAAAATATTGTTGCTTGCCACCTGTGCCTTGGGCTTGCATCAGTCGTAACACGGAAGATCAGTCGGCCCCCCCTTCGGGGGGCGCCGAGGCGACTTTAAACCAAGCGCGAACCCCGCCAGTGTTTGCGACTTGACCTGTCTCAACGCTACATACATATCCAACCTCGATAGCATGTGTGAGTAGTAGTCGTGCCTAGTGGTGCCCATACATTACTAGACGATAGACCAATGAGTAGGTACCACCAACCGCGGTGTTGGCCATGATCGTTTTCACCGGCGATCACCTGCGGGGAGTGCTCTCCTGGGATAAGATGCCGTGGTTGGTACACACCGAAGTGGATCAATCAGGGTGGCGATCGCTATCGCCAGGCGTGATGCCTGGTTCGCACGACGTGTGGTGCTGGCATGGTCGAGTGTTTGGAAGACCTGGCGCACACCGCCGCCAGCTTTTTTCCGCGCTTGGCGGTTGAGACCTGTGTCCAATGTGCGTTGCGTCCGGCTGTCAAGTCACGTGCCACGCAAAACGAGGGTTTTTCTGCCCTTCCTTTCCCTCGTTTCAAGACCATAGTGTCAATAAACTACAGGGTGTCTGTATCCATAAAGGCTCCGCGAGTCACTATCACAGGTTGTTATGCTTTATATGTTCTTCAAACCAGGTTTCTGGACCTCCTGCTGAACACCTAGAGTGTAGGTCGCCCTCATCAGCCAGGCGGGGACAACACTTTGCGAGGAGGAACGAACAGCTCCTCCACTTGTGAGATTTGTTTGGCTCGTGCGACGGACGGAAAATGGGTCGGCTCTGCGTCAACCAGTACGACGAGGGCGTGGACCTGTCGCTCGCGGACCCGTCGGCGCCGCTGTGCATCGCGCACTGGTCGCACACGCAGGAGCAGGTGCTGATCGCGCTCGGGCTCTGGGCGGCGCTGCTGCTCACGGCCGCGGGCTGGACGTGCGCGTCGCGCCGCCAGCGCCGCCGGCTGCGCGTCGACGAGATCGGCTTCTCGCTCAAGTGGCGCCGCTGGGCGCGCACGTCCCGCGCCGCGGCGCTGCTCAACCGGCCCGTGCAGCTGCTCACGTCGCTCGGGATCTTCGCGTTCATGATCAGCCGGTGCAACTCGTACGAGGTCTCGGTCGTCGGCTACGTGTGCATGTCCGTGCTCTACGTGGTCGCGATCGTTGACGCCGGCGTGCGGTTCCTCGCGGCGCGCTACAAAGTGCTCCACTCCTTTGCGCCCATGACGATCCTCGAGTGCCTCATGATCGCCGCGCACTGCCAGGTCGGCTTTGGCTCGACCAAGCTCATTAACGGCGCGCCCACGCGGTCGTGGCTCGACTTTTCGATCATGCGGCCCATCTTCATCCTGCGCAGCTACCTCGAGATGGAAAAGCACCTCCCGCGCGCGTCGCGCGGCTGGATGATCCTGCGGCTCGCGATCAAAGTGCTGTTACTCATCATGTTTGGCGCCTCGACCATGTTCTTCCTCGAGACGCTCGGTGAGATGCCCTTCTTCACGCAGAACGGCTTTGCGCACCTGTACGCATGCGACTCGGGCGTGGTCACGCGAAACGGCACCGAGTGCAGCGCCGAGACTTGGTCCATCATGTTCTCGTTCTACTTCACGGTCGTGACGCTGGGCACAGTCGGGTACGGCGACAATTCACCCAAGACCGTGCTCAGCCGGCTGCTCGCGATCATGTTCATCGTTATGGGCGTGATCTTGTTTTCAATGGAGATCGAGAACCTCATCAACTTGTACAAATCGCGCCAGATCGGCAACCCGCCGTTCCAACCCAAGCCCGACGCGCGCCACGTCGTCGTCATGGGCAACCCGTCGTTCTCCCAGCTCTCGTCGATCCTGCGCGAGCTCTTTCACGAGGACCACATGACAGCTACCAACCACGAGAGTGGTCGACTGCACGCCGTTGTGCTGGGCGAACGCAAGTCAAAGTTCACGAAAGGCCTCGTAGCCAAGCTCGAGGCCGACCCAATCTTCGCTGCCAACGTAACGTACGTGGCAGGCACGGCCACCAAGGTTGAGGACCTCGAACGCGCGCTCGCCAAGCAGGCTGAGGCCGTGTTCGTGTTCCCCGACAAACTCTCAGACGACCCCGCGAACGAGGACGCACTCAACATCATGCGCGTACTCGCGACCAAGCGCTACTGCGGGTAACTATTGTTCCTTGTTATGATCCCCCGAGACGATGGACCTCACAGTGTTATGCTCTTGATTTAGCCCGGACGTACGCTGTCTCGTCATGGTTCTACGAGCCGAGAATGCGCGCCACATGCTGGCTGCGGGCGTTAGCCGAGACGACGTGATTTGTGAGAACGTGATCAAGATGGGCACCCTCGCACAAAGCGCCGTGTCGCACGGTGCGTCCACGCTGCTCGCAAACCTTGCGGCCAGTTTGTCGGTCGATCGATCTGTCGAAGCAGAGTGGACGAATACAAACGAGGCGCCGACTGAAGTCATGTCCTTGCGCAGCGCCTTTGTGGACAAAACTACTCAGTCGGATCTCCGGCTCTCACGTGTGATGGAAAACCCCGTGGCGTCGTCACGGCGACGCCATTGGCTCAAGGAGTACTACCACGGCGCTGCCAAGGAGATGTACTTGATCCGTATCTCGAAAAAGTATGCCGGGCTCTCGTTCTCCGAGGCCGCAAGTCGCATATTCATTGAGACGCGAGGCAACGTGGTGCTAATTGCAGTCGAGGTGATCTTCTCCAATACCAAAGACGAGCTGGGCACGCCACGAGCGAGCGATTCGCGGGTGTTGCTGAATCCAGGATCAAGCCTCATTATGGCCGAGTGGATGCAGTGCTACGTAATCGCTGACGATCTGACGCATGTGTTTGAGCACCATATTTGCCCGGACGAAGTGACACGCGAAGAGCTTTACCAAGGTGGTGGCGGTGGTGCAACGTTGTTTGAAGGCGTCGCTGAGACGTTTATCGAGCCAGCAGAGAACGACTCAGACGGTGACGAGAATGGCCGTGACTCATTCCGCAACGTAACGGCGTACGCCTCTATGGCGACGCCGACTGTCGTTCGTTCTCTTGATGGGCCGCGCGCTGAGACTGATCATTTCACCCTAAAAGACCAGCGCCAGCGGCGTGGCGTTGCGGTATGTCTCTTGCGCACTTACGGGATTTCGTGTGCATAGCTTACACTCGTGGTTTCTTTGTTGTATTCTTTCAGACTGTCGGACATGGTACAGAGAGCGTCGTCTTGGTAGGTTTTGTTGACCCTACATTGATGTCTGTGCGTGTCTCACCACCTCACACAATGGTTCGCGAACTCTCTTCAGGACCGGTCGCTGCGCTCTGTGGCGCTGAACTTCGTAGCCGAGGGCCCAGGGGGCGACGACCCCATGGGCCTGCGGTTCGGTGGCATCCAGGAAAACGAGACATCCATCCATGTAGCCCGCAACTATCACCACTACACAGACGAGCGTCGCATGAGTAACTCGTTGACGTCACTTGACGGCGCACCGTCTCAGACTCTCGAACCTCCGTCTCTGGACGTGTTGCTCGATCCACGTCACATCGTTGTGTGCAGTTTTCTGGGCGAGGAATCGCTCGCCAGCCTACAGTGGCTGATCCTACCGTTGCGTGGTGTGTACGCGAATGGCGGCCATCCGCCGATTACGATCCTCGACGCCGCCGAGCCGACACCTGCCGTGACAGCTTCGTTGACGTTGTTCAGTGACGTGGTACGGGCAGGACATCGCCTCGCTCTTCAAGAGAGTTGACTTCGTAAGACTCACACTGTCTTTTATGTACTGTAGTACTATATCCGCGGCAGTCCACTCGTCCACGCCGATCTACAACGCGCAGGTGCCAAGGCCGCAAGCGCTGTAATTGTGCTTGGCAAGCGCACTAAAGACGAGCTCATCCGGAACGCTAGCGAAGACATCGAGACCAGTATCATCGACTCGCAGGCCATTTTCTGCACCATGCTCATCGAGCTGAAGATGGACTTCACGAAAATCTTCACGATCACTGAACTTTCCGATGAGTCCAACTCCAAATTTCTTGGTACGTCGTTCCAGCTTCACCAGTGGACACCACCCATGCAGCAGGACGTCGCGGTCAACGCGGGTCTGAGTGAGCCGGATGAGAGTGAAGGCACACTGTCTTGGTGGGAATGCCTGCTGCTCAACGATATCCCACAGCAAAAGTCAGAGAAGGCGATCTTCGGACTCCCCTTGTACATGTCGGGTCGTCTACTCCATCCGGAGTTGTGCGAGAACATGCTCGTCCAGGTGAGTTGCAGTGGTGTCCCCGTCGCTCGATTTTATCTCTCACTCATAACCAATCGGTGAGAGCAGACGTTCTACAATCCGTCGATCCACAAGATCATCCGCCAACTCGTGGGCGGTCCTCGCTGCACAGGCGTCATTCGATCCTATGCAATCTCGAAGAAATTCCAGGTTTGATTGACAAGTTCGGTGCTCAGCTTGGAGGATATTGATTCTAACTGGTTGCCCGAGGCGTTGATGCTTTTCTTCTAGAGTGGCGCCACGTACGGTGATCTCTTCCACGCGTTCGCATCCTCGAGTTTCGCGGGAATCTGTCTCGGCGTATACCGGATGTCGACTCAAACCGTGCGTGCCGGGAAGCAGGCCGTGGAACTACCAATAGTGCTGTCAACGCCCGAGCCGGACTTGCCTATCGTCAGTAGCGACAGGATCTTCGTGCTCATCGGCGTGCACACGCTCGCGCGGGCCGCGCACTGCATCCAGCGCGCGTACAGACACTCAAAGCGAAGCCGCCGCCCTCCGTCATCGGTTTCTCAAGGTACAACGACGTCGGCAGGAGTGATTCCACGCGATACGTTTGCTTCGATGAGGAAAGCTCCATCTTTCTTCGACCCGCGGAGCCGAATCTCGAAGTACCTTGCGCCGCAGTCGAGTGGCTACGAGATCCTCAATGTCCCGAAGACCCAGCGTCGGTCGCTTATCGCGCAAGAGTCGAACTCTTCGTTTCGCAGCTACTACGTTTGAGACGGAGCGGCACAGCACCGGAACACACACACCTTGGTTGAAACACGAACACACACCCAAAACTGAATAGAGCTCTCCAAACATGTCTTCCCTGTTTGGATTCGTTGATGTATTTATTATCTCCGCTGGCGCTTGTTGTTACTCTTGTTCTTGTTCTTTTGATGGGCAAGAGGCGCTGGCTGCTTGCGTTTGTTATTCGCTGAGGCGTTCACATTACCACCCGTGACGGCCGATGCCTTCTTCGGAGCAGCCTTCGACGCACCCGAGTCCTTCTTGGCCGCGGCCTCCTCCCGCTTTTGTTGCATCTTGAGGAGCTTCGCCTCACGGTCGAGCTGCTCCTGATACGTCGGCGTGAGGATCAAATACGCCTTGCCCAACAGCTCCTTGGTCAACGGCTGGAGCGTGTCGATGTTTTGGGGCTGCGCACTCTCGCCACGCGCCTGCGGCAGGAACACAAACGTCTGCGAGTCCCAGATCGGGAACGATCCTTTCGAGAGCACCTTCTTGTTTGAGTAGCCCGGGTAGAGGCAGCGGTCGAACACCACCGACTGCGCGTGACGCAGTCCGCGGCGCGCGGCGATCTCCTCCATACCCCACTGGCTGAAAGGCGGCTTGGTCTTGTGGGTCACGTGGACCTCGCCCGTGGGTGAGAGCATGTTGGCAACATGCGCAAAGAAGCCGTCGAGGAGCGCCTTGTTGAGCTCCATTTCCTCGTTCTGGCCGTCCTTGCCACGAGGCACGCGCACACAAGGAAAGTTCCAAAGCACGCGATCAAACGTGCCGAGTTTCTGCATCTGCGAGGCATCGGTCGCATCGACTTCGTGGTGAACCGTCACATGGTCCATCGTGGCGAGTTCCTGGAGGATCGCCTCGCCGTCCGGGTACGTCTCGACCACGGACGCGCGGCTCTCGTGGGACGTCACGACGAGTTGTACGGTCTTGGTGTTCGCGAACGCACGCGCGAGCGCGAGCGAAAACGAAAAGTTGCCGTCGCCGACCGTGAGCAGGCGCTTCACGTGGGTTTCATCGTACAGGCCGATACTGCAGGGCTTGTCCTTGCTCTCTTGGGCCTCGGCCCGCGCCGCCGCGGCCGCGACCTTGGCCTCTTTCGTGGCTTTGGTGCCCAGACCGGCCTGCGTGGCGGTGGCGGCGTCGGCTTCCTTCTTGGCCTCGGCGCGGAGACGCGCACACAGCTCGGGGCGCTGGTTCGGCAGCAGACCGGGGCGCGCGTGGAGCACGATCTTGTAACCACACGGGATGCAGCGCTGCTTGAGCGCACAGTTGAGCGTGTCGGCGTGGACAAACAGGTTCTCGAGCGAGCGCAGCGTGAGGTGCGAGGGCAACGCGTCAGTCGAGGCGTCCGTCGCCGCGGGCGCAGGAGGCGCCGTGGCCGTCTTGCCGGCGTTCTTCCGGCCCATCGCGGCGATAGTTTTTCTTGATCTGGCAGGAGCGTTTTCGCCCAGGTGGGCATCTCTTCAGACCAGTCAACCAAAGTGAAGCCATGTCACTACATGAAAGCCAAGTCACTGAAGCGAATGATACATGTGGACCACATAATAGCTACTTTGAAGTGACTAGGAATGAAAAACCTCACTCCTTCGTTAGGTTTTTGAACCCCCCCCGGCGGCTTCACTTTTGGCCTGAGATGCTTCCTAAATCAGTGACTTTGGCTTTCCTTCGTTTCCGTCGCCCCCTTCTTGTCCTTCCCCACACTCACACACAAAACCCAAATCCGACCGTCGCCAAGAAAGCTTTCTCTTTCTCTCTCTCTCTCTTCTTCTCTGTGTTGGCGGCCATGGACCAGCTGATCCCGATCATCAACAAGCTGCAGGACGTCTTCAGCGCGATCGGCCAGTCGCCCATCAATCTCCCACAGATCGTGGTCATCGGCTCGCAGTCGAGCGGCAAGTCGTCCGTGCTCGAGAACATTGTGGGCCGCGACTTTTTGCCGCGCGGCTCGGGCATCGTCACGCGCCGCCCGCTCGTGCTGCAGCTGTACAACATCTCCCATGAGCGCCCCAAGGGCGACGCCGCGCCCGCCGACGGCGCCGAGGAGTGGGGCGAGTTCCTCCACGCGCCCGGCCAAAAGTTTACCGACTTCAACGAGATCCGCAAGGAGATTGAGCGCGAGACGGACCGCATGACCGGCAAGAACAAGGGCATCTCGAACAAGTCGATCAACCTCAAGATCTACTCGCCGCACGTGCTCAACCTCACGCTCGTCGATCTCCCGGGCGTCACCAAGGTGCCCGTGGGCGACCAGCCCGTCAACATTGAAGAGCAGATTCGCGACATGTGCCTCGAGTTCATCGCCAACCCCAACTCGATCATTCTCGCCGTGACCTCGGCCAACACGGATTTGGCCAACAGCGACGCGCTCAAGATGGCGCGCGAGATCGACCCTGAGGGCGTCCGCACGATCGGGGTGCTCACCAAGCTCGACCTCATGGACGACGGCACGGACGCGCTCGATATGCTCCAGGGCCGCATCATCCCGCTCAAGCGCGGCTTTGTGGGCGTCGTGAACCGCTCGCAGGCCGACATCAACAACAACGTCTCGATCCGCGACTCGCTCACCAAGGAGCTGACGTTCTTCAAGAACCACGTGTCGTACCGCGGCATGGCCTCGCGCATGGGTACGCAGTACCTCTCCAAGACGCTCAACACGATTCTCATGCACCACATTCGCGACTGTCTGCCCGACATCAAGAGCAAGATCAGCGCCATGGTTGCGGACCTCGATGTCGAGCTCAGCGAGATGGGCAGCCCAACCGAATCCATGACCAAGACCGACCTCGGCGGCTGTCTGCTCAACCTCATCTCGCACTTTGCCGCGAATTTCACCAACTCGCTCGATGGCCGCAACCACTCGCTGAATGGCGTCGAAATGAACGAGCTGTACGGCGGTGCGCGCATCAGCTACATCTTCAATGAGATCTTCACCAAGTCGCTCCAGGAAGTGAATCCCTTCGACGGTCTCTCGGACGATGACATCCGCACGACGATCCGCAATGCGAATGGCCCGCGTCAGTCGCTCTTTGTGCCGGAGGTGTCGTTCGAGTTGCTCGCGAAACGTCAGATCAAGCGCCTCGAGCAGCCTGGTCTCCAGTGTGTCGACTTGGTGTTTGACGAGCTGCAGCGTGTGACATCGCAGTGCGAGACCATGGAGCTTTCGCGGTTCCCCGAGCTGCGTGATCGAGTGATCGAAGTCGTCAACTCGATGATGCGCGCGTCTCTTTCGCCCACGCAGGCTATGGTGACCAACTTGATTCAGATCGAACTGGCCTACATCAACACAAACCACCCGGATTTCATTGGCGGAAGTCGTGCCGTCGCGCAGCTCATGGAGAAGCTGCAGCGTGAGAGCCTGCAGTCCACGCAGGGAGTGGACCCGAAAGATCCGCGAAGAACGGGATCTGGGCAGCAAGCAGTTGTGAAGCCACCGGTGTCCGAGGAGAAGCAGGAGAGTGGTTTGATGTCGTACATTTTCCCCGGCAGCAAAAAGTCGACCAAGCCTTCGACACCAACGGGTGTGGACGGATATGGAAAGGCGCCAGTGGTGAAGCTGCCCCAGGTGCCGACTAGCATCCGTCAGTCAGATGAATCGTCGGATCGCGAGCGCATCGAGACGGAGATCATCAAGAGTCTACTAGCCTCTTACTTCGACATTGTCCGCAAGAACTTTTTGGATCTCGTACCAAAGGCGATTATGAGCTTCATGGTCATTCACGCGAAGGAGAACGTTCAGAACGAGCTCGTATCTGCGCTGTATCGTGAAGACAAACTCACAGATCTGATGAAAGAGACTGGTGACATTGCTGCGCGTCGTGGTAACTGTTACGAGATGCGTACGCTTCTGCAGCGCGCGCTCGAGATTGTCAACGAGGTGCGCGACTTCAACACATTCAAGTAATCAGCTGGCGGTCTGTTCTTCCATCATGACGAATAGAAGCACGCGAAGAGCAAGGTCAACGACTCAGGACGCCGCGTGTGCCGTCTCACTCATTGTTGTTGCACATCTCAGAGTGCGATACAAAGTGGAGCAATAGTCTCACACTCCCTCGTTCTCTGTGGATGTCCTTCATTTTTATTTTCTGAATGGAAACGGTCTCAACTACGCATGGCTCGACCTATCTCACGTCTCTTTTTGCTAGAACATCCCCGCAAAGGCACTCGCAATGAAAGGCGAAGACGATGCGTTCGTGATCGCGGGCATGGTCGACGCTTGCGCGAGCCCCGCGACGCCTCCAGTGGTCGACGCCGCGCGCGGCTCGAGGCTCTTGGCCAGCAGCTCTTGGACGCCCAGCGCGTCTTTGGACCGTTGTGTGTGGATCTGCGAGGCCACGAACGCCTCCCCACGAGGCGGCTCCTGTTGTGCCACGTACTGCAAAAGCGTCGCGACATGCTGGACGATCTCGGCCCGGCCACTGTGTTGGGCCTGCGCGTGGAGCTCGGCGAGCACAGCGACCGCGAGCCGTCTCGACACGAACGACTCGAGCAGCAGCTGCTTGGTGAGCCGCCAGGCGAGCGCGCGGAACCAAGTCGGATCGGCGTGGGGCTGCGCGACGTACTTGGCGCCGACCCGCGCGAGAAAGTCGAGCGTCCACTGGTTCACGAGTTCAGCGGTGGCGTGGAGCGTGTGGTGGTGCAAGTCGAGCACGGCGTTGACCGCGGCAAAGACGTCGCCGCCCATGGGCGCGAGACACTTGCGCAGCGCCGTGGTCCAGATCTTGGCGAGCATGGGCGCGTGCCACTCGCACGGCTGCGTCTGGAACCAGAGCAGCGTGAGGTCGAGACACTTGCGCAGCATCTCGACGTCCACGGCGTGGCTGTGGAGACTCGGGTTGGTCACGGCGCGCTGGAAGAACGACTCGGCGATGAACTGGCGCGCGGCCGGCTGGATCTGCTGCACGGGCAGGCTTCGCAGCCGCGCCATGAGCAGGTCCCACGCGGCGTCGCCGGCCTTGCCCGTGGGCCGCGGCAGCAGCCACACGAGCGCGCGCAGGCTCTGGCACGCGACAAACGGGTTCCCGTGGGCCGCGAGCTCGACGACTTGGTCCGTGATGCGGGCCATGAACTGCGGCTGGTGCTCCATGGCGTCCGTGTTCTGGAGCACGCTGCCGTCCAGCGCCTCGGCCGTGAACTGGACCGCGCGCACGACGCGGTGGAGCTGCACGGCGCTGTGGCCGAGCGTTGCGTCGCGGAGCAGCTTGGCCAGCACGCCCGCGGCGACCTCGAACAGCGACACGCCGGCGCGGGTCTTGAGCACACACGCGTCGGCGCCGGCGTCCTGGACGGTCTCCTCGACCGCCGCGAGCACGATGGCCTTGGCGAACGACGACGCGTCGCTGGGCGACGGCGGCGCACACAAAATGTCGAGCAGCATGTCCTTGAGGCGAGCCGCGAGCGCCGACGAGACCGTGACGCCCTCGAGGCGCTGGCGCTGGCGCGCGATCGGCGACGGCGGCGGCGAGACGTCCGTCGAGGCACCGCCACCACCACTGGCGGCCGCCGCGTCGAACGAAAAATCCAACAGGCTCGCGCCAAACGAGGCCTTGCGCTGGCCACCAAAGGAGGACGACGGCGCGTTGGCCGTCGAGCCCGTGCGCGCGTCGCTCGCGGGCAGGCGGCTGATCTGGCCGCAGAGGCGCAGCAAGTACAGGCTCGCGAGCGGGTCGCCGACGCGGAGCGACTGGGGGCGGAACTTGGTGAAAAACGCCTCGAAGCTCGCGGTGACCTGCTTGGCGTGGTCGTTCGAGAGCTCAAAGAGCGTGCGCAGCGCGCCGGCCGCGTGGCGCGAGGCCACGGCGTTGGGCAGGAACGCGGCCTGGAGCAGCTGCTCGAGAAAGTGGGCGCTCTGCTCGTCGTAGCCCAAGTGGAAGCGCACGCAGTGGAACGCCGCCGCGAGCGTCGCGAGCTGGGCCGGGAACTCTTTCTTGGTCGCGATCGCGGCCGCGGTCTTCTTGTCGCCCGCGAGCAGGCCCCACACGGGCGACTTGATCACGAGCGGCTTGGTTTTCAAGATGAGCGCGTCTGTCGCGTGGAAGACGCGGCACATGTGCCCGTAGAGCTTGAGCGCTGCGACCTGGCGCGCCGGCAGCGGCGCGTGGGGCGCGCCCGTGAGCTCCTGGGTCTCGAGCACTTTGAGCAGCCCGCTGGCCATGGACAGCGACATGTCGAAGCTCTGCGAGCGCGCGCCCCGCGCGGCCGCGAGCGCCTGCTGCTGGTAGCGCAGCTCGAACTGCTCGACGAGGCGCGCGAGCAGACACAGCACGAGCCGCGCGAGCCGCAGGTCGTCCTTCTTGTCGGCCTTGAGGTGCGTGAGCAGCGCGACGAGGTCTTTGAGCACCGAGTGGGGCACGCGCGCGAACGCCGGCGAGACGTAGAAAAATGACAGTTCCCGCAGCAGCTCGGCCATCTTCTTGGACGCGTAGTCCTTGGAGAGCAGCAGCTTGGACAGCTCGTTCATGAGCTGCTGCTCCGAGCGGCACTTGGTCAGCAGGTAGCCGTTCATATTCGGGCGTGGCGTCGTACCCAAGCGCGATGGAGCTCGTATGGGCGTGTGTGATGTGACCTTTCATGATCCGTCGTCCGCAATCCCGACTTTCGACCAATGGTCGCGACATCTCCATGGGGGACACGCTAGGATGTCGCTCACTTTGCTACGTTGCGTTCGGGGGCTCAACACGCGACTCGGATGGAATAGACTCATATCGACCTTGTCGGATACAGAAAAAACTTGACCTGATGTACTGTTGTTATGAAGTTACACATTGTGGATACGCTCTCGGAAGCCGCACGTCGCCCTGGCTATCGTCGACCAAACGCGAGACGTGGGGCACACCAACCCGTCCGCAGCTCCACGGCGACTGGACATGCTGTTCTCGAGCACCAACGATCTCCGAGGTCGATGTCCAGTAGCACGACCAGTCGTCGACCACCTCTGGTTGCCTCGCCTGCTCCCAACACTCTCACTCTCGCGGTGTCGCAGAGCCACCAACGACTGCTCCGCGCGATTACGCCTCGCGCAGCTTGATCTGTTGCCGCTCCTCGTAGCTCTGCTGCTTGACCTGCTTGCGCTCCTGACCTGCGAGGTACGCGCCGATGCCCATGGCCACGACCGTACCGCCCTGTGCGACCACGCGCGCCTGCATGAAGCGGTTGCCGAGCTTGGACTTGCCGCGCTGGAACGAGAAGAGCCCGCCGAGTAGCACGCCGGCCGTGAGCAGGCACCCCGCCGGCACGAGCGGCTCCTCCTGGCACCGCTCCCAGAAGCTCTTCTTGCCCGTGATGGCCTGGTTCATCCAGCCAAAGTCGCCCACCTGGTGGTTGTCGGCGCTGCCGCCCGGTCGCTCCATCGTTCGCTCTGTTGTTTGTGGTGTGGAAGGGTGGATGCGTGTGTGGGAGTTGGCTGTGGACGTGGTCGGGGGGCTAGAGCGCTTGGGCGTCTTGGGACCTCGTCGGAATTCGGAATGCGCCGTTGGCATTTGGTTTGACGAAAGTGCACCCACTAGACTCAGATCTGAGGTGGTGGGCGGCTGCTTGGAAGGCGTCCGACGATCTCGACGATGATTGGCTTATTAGTCAGATTTCACAGTCTGAGTATATCTGAGACGTGTGATTCGAGGAGATCAATGCGGCCGTCGGCGCCGGCGCTGAGCAGCGTGGACGCCCACTGTGCGTGGAACGCGACAGCCACACAGGGCGTCGCGGTGGCGTACACTTGGTGTTGTTTCAGTACACGCCGCGTCGGCATGTCGTACAACACGACGCGGCCGTGGACGTCACCCGTCGCGAGCAGCTCCCCCGACGCGTTGATCGCAAAGCCAACGTTGAATCCTTGGACGGCATGACCCGCGTGGAAGCTCCGCTTTGGCTTGAGCTTCTTGAATGGCGCTCTGGCCGAGAACAGTACGATCTCGCTAGTCGTCGACTGGCCCGCGAAATGGCGGCGGTTTGGATGGAGCTCGAGACTCGTGAACGAGCACAGCTCATTGTGGAGGTGGTCGGCGAGCAGCGCACCGGATCGCAAGTCCCACACGAGCAGTGTCTGGTGGCTCGTATCGCGAGCCGTGAGGGCACTGCTGGATACGAACTGGAAGCCATTGCCTTGCTCGCTCGGTAGAAAGAGCAGATCATGGATCTCGCCCGTGGTTTTTGTGCCGTACGATGTGGCACGGGTCGTGGAGACGTTCTCTCGCAGATCGCGCTGGAGGACGCGGCCTCGATCCGTGGCGACCAGCACTACCTCTGGGTCAAGTGGGTGGGGCATGACACACGTCACGTGTTCGTTGGCGTGGTGTGTGTAGCGCTGCACGACTTTCGCGGTCTCAACGTCGACATACATTGCCTGGCCGTCGTAGCCGCCGGTCCACACGTAGCGCCCGTCAATGGACCACTTGGCACTCTTCACACCGCGCGCATGGTGCGTGAGCACACGTCGACATTGCTGTGAGGAGCTGTCTGCTGACCGCTCAGCTGGGTCGTCGTCATAGTATTCACGCGGTAACGACCACACGCGAACCGTCGAGTCCATCGAGGCCGAGAGGAACAGCGGTGGATACCGCGGATTCCACTGGAGCCCCGCGACTGCTCCCGTGTGGCCTTCCATGCGACGACGGCTCTGCCACGACGGCACACACTCGACACGAGAGGTCGTTTTCTCTGCGGCTACTTCCGAGCTGGCGGTTTGCGCCGTCGCCAACGCACGGAGCGTCGAGAACAGAGGCAGGAGATCGCGAGTGTTTGTGGTCTCCTTGTCGACCGTCCGTCCGGCTTGGCGCGCAGGGTATGGTCGAAACGCGAACGCGCGTTCGGCTGGCGTCGTGTGGGGCGTCGCCGCACGCGCGCGCACCGCAAACCGCCGCGCGAGGGCTGCGCGCGCCGCGGTTTCCTGGGCGGGCGACCGAGTGGCTACGGACGCAGAGACGTCGCTGGGCTCGTGGGGGTCAGCGCCATGGCGTGGTGCCCCCCTCGTCGACAGGCGCGGAGACGCGTCCTTAGGCGATGAACCCTCGTCGCCGTCGTCGGACGGCGAAGAGGAGGAAGCGTAGCATGCGAGCAGCTCCATCGAGTTTCTACCAATGAGATCCACAGAGGAGCTACGTGTTGCATGAGGATTTGGCTCAGACTCTGAGACGCCCTGAGTCAGAGCGTCGCTGTTCGTGGGAAGAGGCCTGGGTATCACGTCCGTTCGTTGACCTGTAGGACCTGCTTCCGCTCAAAGAAGCGGATGGATCCGTGAATACGAAGGCTGCGTTTAGAATGGGAGGCCGTTGTTTTCGAGCGCTTCATGAGCAGGGATCGGCCTGGCAATGCTGCGGTGGGTGCAGTCCGTGTGCCTCGGTCGGAAAGATCAATCTCTCCCAGCCACCAACCGTCGAGCAGTCGTTCGATTCCAGTTCCTCTCGTGCCTGTGAGCTTTGACATGATGCTCAAATCGTTTACATTGTGCACCCATCGACACTAGGAGGACTCCATTCGCCGTAATCAGGCTCGAAACTTTGATGAGCAACAGGAAATAGTTAGCTTGTGAACCTAAATAAATAATGCCATTGAGTTCGACACTGGGAACGTTAGACAGACCACCAAAGCCAAACAACGATACAAATGAAGCATAAAGCCAACCGTTTGGGTATCCTAGACAGTGGGTGAACCACTATGTAGCCTGCGATCACAAATATGGGAGAGAGCTGCGGCAGCTCGTCTCGCCGCACATGTAGATGACCAAAGTATCTGGTCGCGAACCCACCAATCAAGCACGTTGCCATTGCTTCCTGCCACGCGTCGACACACTGCAATATGTACTGTAGCTTGGGTCCCCGGGACTCGCTTCATGGGAAAAACACTTTCATGTTGAGCACTGCGATCCACGTGGAGGAGCTATTCGCGTCATACACGTCCACTACACACGACAAACATTACGGTTACTTATGTCTTTCATCCACAACCCACGAGTCGCTTCCTTTGTGGATGAAAGCCACGCGCTTCCATTGCGGCGACAGTGATTGGAGCTTCGAAAGTTGAGACCCTTTCTCACGAGGAAGTCGCGACGTTCTATGCATCATTCACCTGGCTCAAGGCCACTGTGTCCGGTCTCAAGGACGGGGCTCCAAAGGCCTCCGCCACAGGTATGACACGACACCACTTGCTGAAGGAGCCGTTCCATCTCACGACGCATACTCTCCTGAAACGCTGCGCAACTTCTTTTTGTTGATCGTTGCGTCATATAGCGAAGATGAAGAATCATTTCATCCAGAATACTGGCTAGGTGGAGCCGTTTTGCGGCAGTGGGGACGACCGAGCCCCTCATCGATGTGTATGGTCTAGTACACTAGTCAACCATTTCCGATACGTTGATGCATACGCTAAAGCCCCGAACCCACGGTGACCATGACCCCTTGGGGGCCTTCTTGATTGGTAGGCGTCTTTCCTCCAAACGCCCCCTTGGGCCAAGGGGGCGTTTGGGGATCCCAACGTCCTTGGGATCCCAGGCATCTCCTCTCTTCATTCTCAATTCTGCAGTCCAAGCCCGAGACCAAGACCAAGAGAAGCTATGCCATCCGCTGCACCAGTTGCTGACATCGTCGAGCGCGTCTCGTACGTCTCGTCCAACACCAAGCCCAATGCCGAGGACGTCTACGGCGACGCCAAGACCCCTATCGTCGATCTCGAAGATGGCGCGCTCCGTGCCGGTGGCCGCCCGGACATCTGGAGCAAAGACTACATCGGCGTGCTCATCCAGTACGTCGGTGTCGGCATGATGTATGGCACGCTGCCAGCGCTCGTGTACCCGATGCTTCAGCAGTACCTCAACTTGGAGGGCACACAGATTGTGTCGGCTAGTGTTCTTGTCAAGCTGCCGTGGTCGTTCAAGGTGATCTATGGTATCCTCACGGACTGTTTCCCGATCTTTGGCTACCGTCGTCGTCCGTTCATGATCATCGGTTGGACCGTCTGTAGTATCATGCTCGTGAGCATGGCGTGTCTGAAGATTGGTAAGCCGTACTACATCGATCCGACTCTCCGCGAGAAGAAGCCGTCTCTGTACACTGCTGAGGACAAGGTCAACATCAACGAGCACGCACAGGACGTCGGTGGCAACCTGATTGTGTTGATGATGCTTGCTGCTGTGGGCTACGTCGGAGCGGACGTCGCCGCCGACGGCATGGTCGTCGAGCTCGCTCAGCGTGAGCCGGAGGCGGTGC
>JAADVT010000719.1:0-16900 GCA_023335895.1 Pythium rishiriense
ACACACACATACTTCATCCATCCATCACTTGACGCGCGCCGAGCAACCATGCGACTGCCCGCTCTGCTTGCCATGGCGGCCGTGGCAATCCTGGCACCGGCGCGAGTGCTGGCCGCGACCACACAGTTCCACCTGAGCCTCGTGAGCGATGTCGACTACATGCTTGACTGGGTCACGCCAGCCACAGCCGAGTCCTCGACGCTGCTCTACGGCACGTCGCCCACGGCGCTTGACCAGCAAGTCGCAGCCAAGCCCGGGGGCGCCGTCGAGCAGTCCGCGGGCGCGAGCGTCACGTGCTGGACAGCACTGCTCCACAACCTCAAGCCCGGTTCAACGATCTATTACGCGCTCAAGGACGCCGCCAACGAGACGCGATCGTTCACGGTGCCGACCAAGGCCATCACGTGGGCGGTCTTTGGCGATCTTGCGGCACCGCTCATGAAGCAGGCCGCGGCTGTGACGCTGCCGGCGCTCAAGTCGCAGCTCGAGGCCAACGCTTTCCAGGGCCTGCTCAACCTCGGCGATCTCGGCTACGAACTCGTAAAGGAGAACGGCGAGAACTACATGGACGCGCTCGAGGACGTTGGCGCCAAGGTGCCGATCCAGACCACGATCGGCAACCACGAGCACGAGCATGCGTTTGCACCCGAGTTCGCACTGCAGAACTATCACCGACGCTTCGCCGGGCTCATTCGCGGCGCTGGCGCCGTCTCGGGCTCGCACTCGAACGAGTTTTACAGCTTCACGTCGGGACTCGTGCATTTCGTCGTGATCAACACAGAGATCTACGGCAACGAAGCGTTTTTCACCCAGGCCAGCGATGGAACGTGGAAGGCTGACGAGACGGCGCGCCGCTCCATGGCGACCGCACAGGCCGCGTGGCTCGAGTACGATCTCAGCCGTGTGGACCGCAGCGCCACACCCTACGTCGTGGTGTGTGGCCACCGCCCACCGTTCAAGACGCCGCTCGCGCTCTCGGAGCCGGGCAACATGTTTGCAAAGGAAGTCATCCCGCTCCTAAGCCAGTACGATGTGGATCTGTACCTCTCGGGCCACGAGCACACCTACTTGATGTTCGACGAGTCAACCTTTGGTTCGTACCGTGTTCCACCCATCATCATCAGCGGCAGCCCCGGCAACAACGAGTTCATTCGGCCAGAGAAGGATCTCAAGATCCAGGGTTTCAAGTACCGCACGCTCATCCAGAAGTACGGCTTTGGGTACCTGACGGCGACCGAGTCGGCGCTTGAGTGGAAGTGGGGCTCGGCTGCGACCGACGGCTCGAAGACGCCCAAGCCCGCTGACTGGGCGATGGAGGACTCAGTGTCGTTTCCGCGCCGCAAGGTCGCGTCCCCGACCGAGAAGAAGGGGACGCCCGTTCAGGCTCCCGTGTCCCTCGAATCCGAGTGGAGCACCACCAGCGGCGATGCCAATACTGCCGAGTCCGGCGCCCACAGTGGGTCTAAGTCTTCCACCGAACCCGCAAGCGACGACAGCGCTGTCCAACCAGGCACCGTCGCGCCCGCGGATCCCAGCAAAACGGTCACCGCTGCGCCAGAAACCACCACTGTCGCCAAGTCGACCACGTCCGCGGCTGCATCGGTGAACCGACCGGCGATCGTGGTCACCGCGGCCGTGCTGCTGTGTTCGAGTTGGTCGTGGTGAGTAAGTTCCTTAGTTTGACAGACCCGTAGCTTCAAATTGATTCAACCACTTTTGCAGAGACGAATCTTTTCTTGTCGTTCGCATGGTGGTTCTCTTGAGAGTTGCGAGATTGGTATCATCGCGCATCATGCTGAAATGGAGGGTCCAGCCTAAGATGCCAACCCGTCGCGCGTAGAAACGGCCTACCAGAACGAAGGAATGTGGGCGTTGCACCATGCGACGCCTCCTCTGCGGACGAGACTGTTGGTTTCTTCGAAGTGCTATTTCCAGGAGTGCTCAAGTTCTCGTGCGCAGGATCGCACACGCACTATCCTTTTCTGGCTTACCGTTGGGCGCGTTCCTTGTAAGGCAACGTCACTGCCCGTTCGTTCTGTTCCGATGACGAAGAAGTAGCTCCCGATGCGACTTCGCTGCCGCATTACTCATATTTGTGGTCTCCAGGCATGGGTAACAACGGCTCTAGTCTGATCGCGGTGGATGATGGTAGCACTGGCGAGCTCACCGCTTACGCGCCTCATGACATGCACAAGATGATCGAGTACTTGCCTGACTTTGTGCATCCATACCACTCAACCAAGGCCAACCAGGCGACAATAGTCGCGCACTGGAACAAGCTATTCGTAGAATCCGCACAGAGTGGTAATGGTAATGCCACCGCACCGACGGCCATGCTCGTGCTCTTCGACAAGTTCTACGAACACCTCTTTGAGCTGGTGCCTGAAGCCCGACCACTCTTCCGTTCGTCCATGCAAGTCCAAGGGAAGGCGCTCATACGAATTGTCGGGTCAATTAAGAACATGCTCCAGTCACCCAACATGATCGAGTTTGCCTCCGAACTTGCCGCTCGCCATGTAGAGTACGGCATCAAGCTGACGTACTTCAATGGCTTTGGCCTCGCACTGCTCAGAACGTTACAGACATGCTCTGAAGAGCTGTGGACGCCTGAGATTGAACTCGCGTGGAAAAAAGTGTATGCCCACGTTGCACTGATCGTGCTCACACAACTAAACAAACGACAACCTAGTAGACGACGGCCGTCAATGATGCGTTCGATAGCTTCCCACGATGGCGAAAATTCACAGCTTGACGCAGATCATCTGCACCAAGGACTAACACTGGACGTAAACGCGACCTGCCCAGTCAGCGGCAACTCGATCAAGCGTATGCCCCAGCCAGCCGTACCTCTATCTACCTCAAATCTCTCCAAGCGTGTGCTTGATGTATTCGGTCTGGGGGCATCGGCCAGGTACCAGCAAGAATAACACGAACCATCTAAACGACCCGATTCGCATATCAAGGCGAAGTGGTACTGAAGGCTTTTCATTCTATATGTCGGAGCACGAGATTTCCTTCTTGCGAACGGACGACCTCCTTCGCGAAATCTCTGCTCACCGTGAGCCATGGTAAACGCGTTCGGGTACGACGCTGCTAAAATCAGCATGGTCTTCGAGTGATTTTGCAACTTGCAGCATCTTGGCCTCATCTTCACGAGCGCTCATGAGCTGTAAGCCGAGTGGAGAGTTACCGTCCTTCGTGAGCGCAGCCGGAATAGAGATGGCCGGCACGCCCGCAAGGTTCGCTGGAATGGTCATAACGTCGTTGAGGTACATTCCGACCGGATCAGCCTTGGTCTTCTTGTCGTTGACTGGGAATGGACCAGTTGGTGTCGTAGGAGTGAGTAGCGCGTCGACCCCGAGCTCATGGAACACGCGCTCAAAGTCCTGGCGGATCTTCTGGCGAATGATCACACCACGTTCGTAATAGTCACTCACAGCTCCCGCTGAGAGCACGAAGGTACCAGACAGAATACGACGCTAGATCGCAGCGATGTCTAGTCAGCACAGCACCGTACAACGATTTTCAGCTACAGCAAGCGAAGAACGCATACCTTGACCTCCTCGCCGAATCCCTCCGACCGAGTTCTGCAATAGAGATCATGGAGAGCATCCGACTGGTCACCATCCGATAAAAACTCGACATCCTTAGCACTGATTGGTAAACACAAGCACGCAATAAGCAGACCGCCAAACTTATCACTAATGCGGTTGTTTTGTTAGCCACGTACCGGTATCCGTATCGTACACCATCGTAGCGAGACAGGTTAGAGGACGCCTCTGCACATGCTAGGATGTAGTACGCCGGAATACACAGCTTGGTTGTCGGCAGTGAGACGTTTACAACCTGGGCACCGGCATCACGTAGCCATTGGATGCCTTGGTCCCATACGTCAGCAATTTCCTTGGGCAACTCAGCGACGAAGTATTCGTCGGGCACGCCAACTCGAACGCCGGCGAGATCGGTCTTCGTCGAGCTGGCGATAACGTTTTGACACTACTCACAAGGATCCACAACATCAAACGAATACTAAGTCTCTGTAGCATTCGACAGGAAGCTCGTGCATGACCAGAACGAACCCATTCACCACTAACTTCGCTGCGGATACTCGTCGAGTCCATGTCATCCGGTCCGGCGATAGCCTGAAGAACAATCGCGGCATCGCTGTGCAAACCAGACACAACGAGTAAGCTAGCTACCCATCGGACTTCCTTGTGATACGGGGCCACGTACGAGACAGTTCGAGCAAAGATGCCAGGCGTGTCGAGCGAACTCGCGTACGAGATCATACCGTGGCGCGAGACGCGGCCGTAGGTCGGCTTCAGACCAACAATTCCGCAATACGCAGCGGGCTGGCGCACCGAGCCGCCCGTATCCGAGCCAAGCGCGGCAAAGCAGCATCCCGAGGCCACGGCCGCGGCGCTTCCTCCCGAACTGCCACCGGCCACGACGGCATCCTCTCCCAGATCAGTCGACCACGGGTTCAACGTCGCGCCGAACGGCGTGTACAGCGTGCCGGACCCCATCGCAAACTCGTCCATGTTGAGCTTGCCCAGCGGCACGGCGCCATTCTCCAGCAGCTTGCGCGTCGCCGTCGACTCGTACGGCGAGACAAAATCTACATCAGCGCACGCACCGCCCCGAGATTTGAGCCCTCGACTCGACCACGCAACGACAACACACGCAACGCACTGTGCAAGATCTTGGAGGCCGCGGTCGTCGGCACATTCTCCATGCAAAAAATGTCCTTGACGCCCACGGGAATGCCGTCCAGCGCGCCACGCGGGGTCCCCTCGGCACGGCGCGCGTCCGACTCGCGAGCGAGCTGCAGCGCGCGCTCAAACTCCGTGTACACAAACATGTTGAGCGCGCGCGTGGCCTCGATCTGGTCGATACACGCCTGCGTGAGCTGCACGGCCGTGACGTCGCCGCGCGCGAGCGCCGCCGCCGCGTCGCGGAGACTCGCCTTGCACCAGTCGCTGACGTCGCGCTGCGCGGCGATCGCGAGCGGACGGCGCGCCGCAGACGCACTACAAGCACACCAATCGAGAGGTGAGACAGCGCGCTACATGGTGCACGCCAGGAGCGGCCTGTCAGGTGAGCCCTACCGGAGCTGTCGCCGCGCCAAGTCCAGCACGCGCATGATCCGGAAAGCCTTGCCCACGATCCGTGGATATATGACGCTCCACACAGCCACAACTCTCTCGTGGGTCGACCCCTATCCGCTGTTGTGTACACCAATGTTCCACAATTTAGGTGGTCTAGTCCTTCTTTTAGGTAGACATCGTGTGGTCCGTCCTTAAGAGTGATGGTCGTGCCAAGTGATTGGAGGAGGGCCGAGTGGGTCTGACGGTCTCCAGGCGTTTGCCTCTGGGGGTTGGCTGGGCGGGGCCCGATTCCATCCCATTATTTCCATCGAGAAAGCCGTTTTCAAAGGTACGCGGAATGCGTCGCTGCGCTGGCAGCGGCGGGCGCCTCGTGCCGGGGGGTATGCGCGGCGAGCGCCGAACAGCAGACACACACGAGACGGTGATACGCTTCGCGACGGGATCGCACGATCCGGAGCCACGTACGACAGATCGAGGAGATCGACGCTTTCGCGTCCGCCAAAGACGAGCCATCGACTCCAGCGCCATGGCGCCGAGTGCGGAGATCTTGCGAGCGACATTGGCGACACCCCGTCGTGGCGATCGGTCTTATTTACAGTGGATCGGAACAAGGACATCATCAGTGTGACGAGCTAGCTGGTCGACCCGACTGCGCGTCCATACCCCTCGTGCCGATCGATGCGCCGCTGCCGCAAAACGCGGCTTATACAGGGGAGGAGGAAAACCAATACTCACGGCGTTTATCGTACGTGGTACACAGATGTCCAGCGATACCTTCACGTGGTTGTTGACGAAGAACACGTCGTCGTTCGTTGTCAAGCGCAACGGCAACGAGTGGGCCAAGGAGAAGTTCAACCTCCTGAACCGCAACTCGGCCAAGTACTCGGGCCTCGCCAACACCAAGGCCGTCGACATCTCGCTTGAGGACAAGAAGGTGACCCTGACGACCAAGATCGCCAAGTCGGTCCGCAAGCCGGTCAAGGCCGAGAACGTTGTGCCCCTCCGCAAGGGTGCCCGCGCCGGTGCCAACACCATCCGCGCCAACATCTCGCGCAACTTCTACCGCCGCGACCTGAAGAAGGCCGCCCTTGCCCGCTGGTCGCGTCTCTCGACCGTCGCCAAGGTTGAGAAGGGTACGTGGACGGACTCCACACCAACTCCGGTTTCTTCCACGTGTGCTCACAATGCCTCTTTGCTCGATAGGTGTCCTCGCCAAGAAGACCATCCGCAGCCGCCGCAACGCCGTCAAGGCGTAAGTGGTGCCCACGGCTTGACCAGTCCTGGACGTCAATGGTGCGCGCCAGCCGCGAGGAATCGAGTGGAAATAAATAATGCGATCTGCACACAACGTAGGCATTCCGCACGCCGTGTTTCCTCTTCCGTTCCTTTGCATCCCTTCTGTTCCATCGTACAACGTAGTTGTTGATACATTCATCCACCTCACCTCGATAGTCCACTCTGGGTGACTGAGTTTGCTCCCTCCTTTCTCAGACGATATCAGCTGGGCACGAAAGGTCACGACAGTCTCCACTGTGTTCGACACGCCCGCAATAGTAACTAGCAGCATGCCATTCCTTCGCGCCGTTGGGCCCGCGGCGCAGCAGCCACAGCTCGAGATCCAGTCATCCAAGACGCTGATCGGCAGCGGTGCGTCCAAGTGCGATCTCGTACTGCCGCGTGAGCGCGGCGTGCTAGACCTCCATGCACTACTCAATTTGAGCGAGGACCAGTCGACCGTGACCATCGTACCGTTTTCCGCAAAGAGCGACGGCGCCTGTTTCCTGAACGGCAGGCTCGTTCCGCCTGAGGGCGCGACCGTGGTGCACGGTGATCGCGTTGCGTTCGGTAGTGCTGACAACGCTTACGTCTTCTCCTTGACCGACAACAGTGGGTCCACCAAACCCGTGCCGCCTACCGAGATGGCATCGCTCCAGAACTCACGCTCTTTCCGCCGTGCGTTGGATGCACTGCGTGGGGATCGAGCACTAATCGCCCCTACGCCGTCCGCATCGCAGTCGCTCAACAAAAAGGGCGAGTCGATGCGGAAGTTGATGTCAACCAGTGCCTCTCGAGACCGCCTCGAGAGGTTCTTGTTAGACGCCTCGACTGACTCGTTACTCGGGGATTTTGTGGAACGTAAGTTGCGCAGTAGCAACTCAGCTGCGCTTTCTCGAAGGCCACGCCCGCATCAGCGCCCTATGGCAATGGAACCACCACCGTCGTTGTCGGAGTCCTCAGTAGCGTCGCTTCGATCCTCACTCAACGATTCGATTCTCGATCGCTCGACAAAGGACAGCAAGGACGTCCCTTTGTCAAGTACGGAAAGAGATCCATACTTGTCGACGGCTGAGCGAAATTATGCCGAGATAGAAAAACTGCGTCTTTCGCAGCGCCTGCGAGAAGTAAACAATGTGAGTTCAGGAACATATCTTCCAGGGAAATGCAGATGGACAGAGGACTGACGCTGATTTGTGTGGATGCTGTCTAGGTCTTGAATGGCCATTTAAACTTTTCTTCCAGCTACTTATCGACCGAACGGCGCAGCTCTGGCTCCTCGTCGATGCGCTACTCGAGTCCACTAAAGCCTGAGAGTAAATCTGTTCCCGAGCAGAAGCATGACGACGAGGAAGACGAACAAGAAAGCTTGGGTGAGCTGCCAACGCTAATCGAGAAGCCGAATCGGGTAGCTACCGACAATCGAGAATACATACCGTCAAAGCCGTCGCAACTTGTGCATCATTCGCCGACTCGATCAGTCAAGGCCTCCATAGGCATGATTCTGGGTACGAGCATAGGTGGTCACCCACGTACAGCTGTCCATGAGGACTCAATGGGCAATGACGAAGATGTTGATATACCACTCGACGAGTCGTTACCGAGTTTTTCCGAAGCTGTTCTGAAGGAGCGAATAAACAGTACCATCAAAGAGCCTGAAGATTGCTCTCCAGCTCGCTCGTCTGCAGTCGCGACTCAGTTAGCCAGGCAGCTAGACCATCCACGACTGCCAACAGATCGTTCCAAGACTCGACCGCAGCTCCACCAACAGTTAATTGACCGCACACTCCGACGAAAGCGCCACGAGACGTTGGTCGAGGCTTTCCATGGCTGGCGTCGTGGGCTTCGCGCTCAGCAACAGAGTCGGCAAGTGAAGGCAAGGCAGCATCAACTCATCCAAAGAAAACTGCAGTTGGTGCGGCGCAACCACAGTTTCCTCAGGTGGCGAGACTGGACAGAACACAAACGCGAAGTGCGTGAATGTAGGGAAGAGGCTTTCACGCAGCGTCGCCAGATTCGCCAATTACGGTCTGTTTGGGTACAGTGGAGAGCGTCAACCGTTCAATCCAAGCAGAGGAATCGACTGCTGCGCAAGTTTGTCATGTCTGTGGAGACCAACCGCAAGAGAACAAGCTTCCAGCAGTGGACCATACTAACGGCAACCTCGCGTGTCGTGAGCCAAGCGCAAGAAATAAGGAACCAAGATCTCGTACGCAACGAGAAACGAATGCATGCTATTGCGGTGAGCCACCATGAAGTGAGTGTCGTATCACCGCTCCTTCGGCGTGTTATGCGCGCATGGCAGCGACTGGCGCATCAATCGTGCCAGCAGAAACGAGTTCTTTATCGCATGCTGGCGTGGCATACTCGCCGTCACCAACATCGTGCATGGACTACGTGGAAACATTACACAGCTCTGATGCGCCTGGCTGACCAGATCAATAAGCGGCTGCAAGAAGAACTGGCGGAAACCAAAGAGAAAACTGGGCGCCAACTCAAGATCCGAGAGCAACAGTTGCACGATCACCACGAAAAGGAACTTAACGAGTTGCAGGTGAAAATAAATGAGCAGCAGCGAGTTTTACAAGCGATCGAGAACAAAAAGTTGGAGGCGGAGAAGCGGCTCTCTGAAGCAAAGGCTGCGGCGAAAGCGCAGTGGCATTCGGTTGTCGAGAGATTTCTCAAGCAGGCGATTGCCGAGGTACGCGGTGTGTGGTCATGGCAATATCTTGCTTCGGCGAGCGAAATCTAACTCCTAATGCCACACACCGTTATGTAGGCCGATGGCCAGATCACGATCGTGAGCGAGCGACTGGAAGGTTTCTTGCAACAAATGGATGTTGACCCGGAAGGCGCGCGTTTCCAGGCGGCATCGTTCTTGATCGAGTCTATGCTCGAACAAAAGATGCGCCAGACGAACGAACGGGTCCGTGTACAAGAAGAGCTGCTACATGCTATGAGCAGCAGCAACGACCAGGACGGCTCCGAAGATGGCATCGCCACGGCGCCGAACGCCTGGAAGTCGGTCCTGACAAACAACGCGCGGTTTTTATTGGAAATGGCGCAACAGGTAAATCCTCCGACTTGGTGTGTATTCTCCATAACGCAAACTGTCTAATGTGGACTTTTACAACTGTAGCGGTACGCACGGCTCCATCAGCTGTACCAGGCGGTCGCGAAGCTCGCCGCGACTGTGGTGGACGCGCAGCCGCCAACAAGTTCGCGGCACGGCGGCGGCACACCACGCGTGGACGCTCGCAAGTTCAAGCACGCGGCGTTTCTCACCGACGCGATGCACGACCGACTGGTCCAGCATCTCGACGCCGTGGTATCCGTCCAATACCGCCGCTGTGCGATCGGTGGCGGACTCGGGCCCCGCGAGGCGCGCAAGTACTGAGATGCGTGGGTCGGTGGATTCTCTGTTAGAAATCGAGCAGCAACTGCGCGATGATCTGCTCGAGATGGTGCGGCTCGACTGTCGCGCTGTCGTCGACCATGGCCTCCATTTGGGCGCGCCGCAACGCCTCTTCCACAAAGAGCCGCAGAAACTCGCTACTGAGCTTGAGCGCGTCGGCGTTGATCTTGGTCACACGCACGGCCGTGCGCGCGCTGTCGCCGTCGTCGGCCGTGGACTCGCCGTCGCCATCGCTGTCACCGCCAAGAGCGTCGACACCGAACCGCCGATCGTCACTCGCACCGCCCTCGGCGGCCGCCGCCGCCCACACGCCGCGGAAGATGTGTTCCACGAGCGCCGGCTTGATCGACATGTTCAATGCTTTGGAATGTACACCCCTTCGTCCATTTTCATCCAATGGTAGTGAATGCTTTCCCTTTTCCACCAATCCTAATGGTCGAATCCCCGCACAGAAGCAAGCACACCAAGGATGCAGGAGTATGCGAGCCCATCGGAGCGCTGGGCGTTCCTGGCGCCGTGGACGGCGCGGCTGCGGGACCGCGACGTGCGCGTCAAGGTGAAGTACGCGAACGACCACACGTACCGCAGCTCGTTCGATGCGGTCGAGATCACGCTCGAGGACGGCATCGCGGATGACCATGACGCGAGCGCACTGGCCGAGGCCGTCGCGCTCGTCGCGACGGCGCTGGCGCGGTGTCCCGACGCGTGGCCCGTGCTGCTCGTCGATCAATGCGAGTGCGCCGGTTTCTTCAACCCAAACAACGAGCCTCTCGTGGCGCGGGTTGAGTTCGACTGCTCGATGTTCGGCGCCGACGATCTCTCACCCGGGACTGGTCAACGGTTCTTCCACGAGCTGATGGGCGGTGGACTCCCGCACCGATCGCGCTCCCATGCGTATACAGAGGCATGGGAGCAATTGGGTTTGCTTGCACCGAGCTCGGTGGCGGAAACGTCGCCCGTGGGGATCACGATCCGTCTCACAATGGATAATCGGGACGCCGACCACGAAGTGTACGCAGCGTTTGTTGACGCGCTCGAGCAGTACAGTCGCCCCGGCGAGAACCACTCGTGGTGCGTGCTGGAAACCATCGACTTGGACGGGGCAGAGCTTGGTACGAGCAAGACCTACGATGTGGTCGATCGTGCGCGGGGGCTCGTGGCGAAACAGCCCCTCGTCCGCGTGTCAAGAGTGACGATCCATCCGGCAGACGTGCACAACACAACAGTGGATCTGCGCACGTTCCTCACGATACTCGCGCACGCCTACGCGGATCTTGAAGTAGAAATAAGCGGTCTGTGTTCAAGCTATCCGCACACTTTTAATCAGACGGAGTGGGACAGGAGAATCGCGCTCGTCATGCAAACGATAGCCGAGGCCGGTGTCAGTATCAAGTGCCTTCACGTCGGCCAGGTCTCACCGCAACATCAATCATCGCGGCGCGCACTGTGGGAACACTTGTTTGGGACAATTCTTCATCCAGCTGCAGCCAGCACAGTGGACCATTTGGTCATCAACTCGCACGGCCTTCTAGAAAGCGGAGCCGACGCCGATCTTATCACCGAGGCGTCCGTCCGGTGTGCGGACTTCCGAACACCACCGACCCTCACCCTCATGCTAGCTGACGCCAATCCGCCAAGCGTCCAGGCCATAATCAGCGCATTTGCAGGCGAGCTGCGCCACCTCTGTGTCGTTGACTCTCAGCAGCCGATTCCATGCGAAACCGTGGAGTTCATCGTCCGCACGTGTCCGAGACTCTGGAGTCTCGACCTCAACAACGTCGCGCTCGACTCAATGAACATATTTTGCGCACATCCGTGCCGCCTTTCGTGTCTGGCCCTCACGAATCTGACACTTACCCACCGGGCCAGCATCCAAGCATTTCTCAACCAGCTTGCAGACTCTAACTCGTCGCTCAGTCGCCACCTCGTCGAGTTTCGACTTGCTCGCGTGGGCGACCCGGCTGCAATGTGGAACAAGCTCGTGTTGAACAACACCACTGATTTCACTGCGTTTCGGCGGGTACTGCGAGCCAACGAGCGCCTCCACACCTTGTACGTAGAAGTCGAGGACGATACTCCCCACTGGCTGATTGCCGACATGATGCGCACGCACCGTAAGTCCGTGGCAGTACGGCAAGCCCCTCTCGCGCTCGCGTGCAAACTAGCGTGGCTCAGTGCGACCAAAGGTGGCTCTCTGCCACTTTCCTCCTCGCCTCGTCACTGCCTGAGCCATGACGTTATCCGCCACATTTTTGAGTATGCGGCCGAGTGTATGCTACGTTGGGTATATGTTGGCAAATCCTTTGAGTAGACAAAAAAAAGCGGGAACTCAAGAGTTTTTTGGGATTCGAGTAGAAGACTAGATCAACCCCACCTTGATATCTTGTCCGCTCACTGACGGAGCAACGCTTCAGTGACTTCCGCCGTGGGCATGCTGGGCATCGCGCCAGCTACTTGCACGCAAAGGGCACTGGCCGCCGCGGCGAAGCGGAGCGACTCCTCGACGGTCTTGTTCTGGCCAGCACGCGCCACAGCAAACGCCGCGCGGAAGCAATCGCCGGCGCCCGTCGTGTCCACGACCTTGTCGACGCGAATGCAGGGCTGGTGAACCGGCCCCTGTTCTTCATCCGCCGGAACGAACACGGAGCCCATAGAGCCGAGCGTCACGAGCAGGTTTTTGGCGCCGCGACGTTGAAGCGAGCGAGCTGCAGCGACCGCCTGATCGACGTTCTTGACTTCGAATTTGGTGAGCCGCTCGAGCTCGGTTTCGTTCGGGCACAAGTAGGTGATGCACGGTAGCACCTCATCCGGGATCGAGCGGTCCTCGCCACCGGAGTCCCACATCACCGGCACGTTCGCCGCCGTCGCGATTTTGGCGACTTCGTAGTTGATGTGGTCTGGAATCTCACATTGGAGCAGCACCACAGCCGCGTTCTGGATGGCGTCGACCACGCCTGGCGGTAGGGTCGCCGGCCACGTCGCGTTCGCGCCGCCGACGATGATGATCGAGTTGTCGCCGTCCGGGTACACAAACACAAACGCCTGGCCCGACGCGCATGCCGGGTGCCCCGAAAGTGCCGTGTCAGCGCCGAGCGCCTGTAGCGCCTTTTGCAGCTCGGCGCCGTGGGCGTCGTTGCCGAACTGGCCGACAAACTGGCACGCGCCGCCCGCGTGGAGCCGCGCGACGGCCGCAGCCTGGTTGGCGCCCTTGCCACCCGGGAAGAAGCGGCCCGTGTCGGTCTTGCCCGCGCCGATGGTCTCCCCTCGCGCCGGCAGCCGGTCGACCTCGACCACGAAGTCGGCGTTCACGGACCCGACGACGACGATCGCCTTGGCACTCATGCTTTTTTTCTCCTCGAATTGGAAATGACACACAAGGGTGACGCATTCAGTTATCGATGTTAGGAACTAGATACCGCTAGTTCAACTTGGGCTCACATGTGCTTGACATGGACCCATCGCGGCTTGCACTCGGCGGCGAATTGGAATACGTTGCCCACGACGTCCGTGCTGAGATCAGTCCATGGGGACTGCTGGTGGGCCTCCAAAACGCTCAAGAATGCGAGCTTACTGGGCAGTGCGAGCGGCGCGAGTCGCACGGCGGCGGCCGTGCCGTGGTGGGCAAGGCAGGCGGCAATGGACTCGCGTGGGACAGCCTCATCGACACCCAGCTGCAGCGTGTGGACGCGTCCGTTGAAGCGAAGCGCGCGCTTCACGAGATCGATGTGGGCCATATTGAGGGCCAGTGAACTGTGCCGGGCGGCTGGGTAACCGTAGCGTGCAAGAACAAACTCGCGCAGCGAACTCCCCACGCGGGATTGTGGATCGGCGAGCTGGATGAGAAATTTGGGCATACTTGACGCATCTCGTAGAGTCACGTTGTTGAGGATCAGCCTTGTCAGCTGGCAGTGTATGTGGCTCGCAAAGAAGAGATCCATCGTGTCGATTGCCGCGTTATCGAGATCGAGACATTCGAGCTTCGGGCAGTTTTGGAGGATATACGCGACGGTCTCAGACGGGATCACTTGGCGGCGATCGTACAGGCAAAGCTCGAGCAGATTTGCACCAAGAGCATAGATGATCGCATGCACACTTGGTGGATCCATACCCGTGAGGCCGAGTATGAGACGCGCAGGCAAATTCAAGTTCGGGGACGACGCTATTGCCTGACGAATATCACGAGCGTCGCTCGCGGCATTCAACACCCAAGGCGAGTTCAAGGAGAGTGTCTCAATCCGACACTCAGAATATGGACTGAGAAGCGAACCGAATAAGTAACTCCATACCGCTTGTCGACGTTCGCGCTCGTCATGTCCAGTGTTCATCAAGTGGCCAATGTTCAGGTACTTGATATGCGCTCGAGTCCAGCCAACAGAGTCAATGACCATTTGGACGTTGGCTTCACGGGTGGCATTCGATCCGAGGCGGCTGGCGCTACCTGCGCCTCTGGGGGCAACGTTGCCGAGTCGTAGCTTTAATTTTGGATAAATCGCTGTGAGTGTGTTCAGAAGGAGCCGTAACTCGACGCTTGAGCAGGTGATGTTGGCGGGATCGATGGTCACAGTCGTGATCTGCACAAAGGGCGCATCAGCGACAAGTACAAGTGTTCGCTTGACGAGATCGCTGCAAACACCGGGACCAGTCCAGTCGATGTTGATGGCCTCCACAAAACACCATTGGCGACTGCCGTCCACTGGGTTCGCCACGCTGAACGGCTTCAACGCTTGCACGAACTCCATGAAGCCCGCCAAAATATCTCGGTCTTCGTTCCACAACGATAAGTCGATTCGACAGGCCACAGGCGCAAGACCACGATGAGGCCGCATATCTGCAGTGGGGAGCTCAAGAAGCTGTTCCATTGCCCTGTGGAAGAGAGGTGTCCGCGCCGATGCGTCAAGCAGCACCTGGAAGAAGCGCAATCCCGTCTTTGCCATGAGAATGTCACCTGGATAATAGCTGCAGTCAAATTCGAATCGCGGTACGAGCTCACTGGTATCATGAATCGATGGATCGAAGTAGAAATCACATTCGCAGTGGTCAACAAGCAAACATGTCCATGAATCCGGATAAAGCGCAAGCGCAGTGGCGACGAGTTGGACAGCCTCTGCCATGCTCTGTAGTGTATGGTGGCTTGCACGATCGAGTATGACATTGTGCTGCATGTTGAGGCAAATCGATTCAAATGTGAACCGATAGGTGTCGTCGCCGACGCATTTTGTCTTGATGCAAACCTCCTGGCCTTTGAGCAGCGCCGTCCAAGGTGCAAGGAAGCCCCAACGACTTTCCTCGCTGTTACTGTTTCGATCGTCTTCGGTTTCTTGCATCCCGATCGCTGCGCAAGTCAAACTGTGAAGCAGAGGGGAAGCAGACACATCAAGCACTCCTTCCACGAGCGTTAACGCTGCCCCATGTTTGCCGCGACCCCCGCGAGCCGTCGTCGGATCAACTGCCATTCGCATCCGTCGGGCAACCGACATCGTGTGATTGGTCAGTCTTGGTTCATTCTAGCCAATATAGCAACGTTTAAAGCACACATGGCTACAGCATTATAACTGATAAGAACTGTTTCGTGGTAGCAATCAAGAATACAAACGGCACATTGTCAACACTAATAACCCGTTAAGTCCGATCCGAACTTACAGGAGAGGGTCTGTCTTGGGGAGCAGAAATTAGTGACCAGGGTTTTTATTTACCTGAGGGATTGGACATGGATGGCTGCAGCGACAGTGCTGAGCTACTTATTGCGTCGTGTTCGGTCGAATAGAGCGTTGCTCGCGAGAAGAACATCGCGACTGCTTTCACTGGTACTCTGTTGTGGGTTTCCGGCGCTGTCTGTACTTGCCGTTGATGGGACTTGAGCGGACTGCACAGTCGCGGTGGGCGGAGCACTGGGAGGAAGGTTCGGTGGCGGAGAGTAGTTCATATTGATGTTAGTAGCGCGAATGTTGAGTGAGATCATCAACTCCGCAGTGCCCATTGGGGCGCAGGCCTGGTCTTCCTTGGAAGGTGAGGCGCCTTGAGATTCAATGTCAACTTGGACCGGAAAGGCAGGCATAGTCGTGAACGTGCTACGATGGCTCAAACGTCGAAGTGGCTAGTGGCGAAAGAAAGCGTGTGTGATCGTGAAGTCTTTGTAACGGAACATGAAGCCCCTGTAACGGTCAAGACCGAAGAGGTGTTGAATCTATATTACTCCCTCCAAACATTATTCGCAGCTTGTCTTCTATGCTCATCGCGAGATGTGAGAACCTTGATGTTATCCGGGGACCCGACCTGAGACATGGCAACGTACAGCTGTCCGTGCGCTAAGATTGGTTGTGCTAGCATAACTCCAACGAGCGCCAACGACTGCCCTTGGGATTCGTTGATCTGCGAGCGTGAACGCTGGTAGGAGCGGAGACTGGAGTTGCTGTAAAGGGAAAGGGTACTTGCCTTGGGATAGAGACGTGGTTATACGTGAAATCAGCGCTGTATTACCTGCATGATCCCAACAGCGATCTCGGACGTAACGACTCTCGTACCGACGTGGTGAACAGTCATTTGAACACCGTTGGAAATCCGGCGGCTGGTCGTAGATTGCGCGTCAACAACACCGACATTCTCGGCGTGATCTTACGCGCACGAGGTAGTCCAGATGAGCGAGAGAGCTCAGAGACTCCGTTGGGTATATCGATGCGTTGGGAACACTACCTGCACCCAATAGTGTGGATGATCTCAGCGTCGTAGCCTCCCGAAGTAGCCTTTCCAGCATCTAGCGATTCATTACTTCGACAACATCATTCTTGCCGGTAAGAATTGAGCGATTTAGGGAGAGAGTCTCGTCGCGGCAGTTGGTCGCAAGGTCGGGGAATGTTGCTTCCATGGTGGCTGGATGTTGTCTGCGTCCAGGGCAGGGCACAATGCATAATATGCATTGTGCCCTCTTGATTATCACGCCTTATATATATGTAACGCTTATGTTCAACCACCAGAATCCATATTGTGGATTCTGGCCTAACGCTTATGTTGAAGAATGTGTGGATGGAAGGAGCGCGGGCCCGATCGAACGCGTCGGTGTGTTGAATTGGGCGTGGTAAAAAGCAAAGAGATGGTCATACTGGGG